>JAOTRH010036790.1:0-20535 GCA_034768845.1 Heliamphora exappendiculata
CCCCCCACACACAAAAGTTTTTGGTGACATTTTCTTTTTTATTTTTGTAGATTTATGCAGTAAGATGAATTAGAAAAATAAACTCACTAAGAGAGTGTTTGATATTGCTAAATTTATGAAATTGTAGATTACAGTGTGATTAGAGCTTAAAGCATAAGCTATGAAAGCTATAAGTTGTTTGTTATAGATGTAAATTTATAACTTTAAAGATAGAACAAAAACTAAAGATAGAACAAAGTTCATGCCTTATAAATGCAAAATTTTGCATTTTATCCATACTTATGTTAAAAACTATCAACAATTACGATGAGGCTCTAGGGGTATTTGTGACATCTTGCCCAATTTTAAACTTCTGTGAGATCTTGCCCAATTAATTTTACACCTTAGAAAGAGCCAGAAGCAACAAGTTTCAAGCTAAAAACACTAATAAACAAACCTTTTCAACCTTTTAAAGCTATAAGCTAAGTTCATAATTTTAAACAAACACAACCTAAACATATAAACTAGTTAACCTGTTAGAGGAATCAAAAAACTAAAAACAATTATGACCAAAATATTGAAAACAGTTCATTAAAAACAAAAAAAACAGAAAAAAACAAAAACAAATGAAGTTTATAGTTAGACGAACAAAATTAAAATACTGGAACATAGGGCATTTTGAGAGAAAAAAGGTGGCCTTTTAAAGATACCAATTAAAGAGAGCTACAATCTGGTGCAGAAGCAGTCAAATATGGTATGGATTAACGAGTAATCCTATGGTGATCATATTTGATGATCACATTTAAGTATCGCATAATATACCATCTCATATGTGGCGTTTATGTCATCTTATGTACCCGCCATTCATTTTTAAGCATCACACATCACATTATATAGTACTCAAATGTAGTATCAAAATATAATCGTCATAGCATTTATTAATTTGTGGACTAAAAGCCAAAAATTACCTCCATGATGTCTCCAATGTTGAGTACAAAAGCATTTGTTAGTGGTCTAACGGGCAGCCACTTCCCTTCTTTTCAAATCTGGAGGCCGTCGGTGTCATCGAGCTGATAAAGAATGGTTAAAGCATCGGCATCCAAGTGAGCAGTGAAGCCCATGGCCACCTCTGGCTCAGGGCATGGGGGATAGTAATTCATTCTCATGGACTGCACCCCATCACTGAATATCTCTTCCATCTCTCCACTCTCCATCTTTAGAGCTTTCCCCATTTGACTCAGGATGACCATGGCTAGCCTCTTCACTTCCCCACAGTATGATTCCAATGCATCCCTATGAAAGTTATAATCTATGAAGCACCAATACTTTAAAATACGATTTGTACGAGTACTAGATAGGTATCATATACAAATACCCAGTTAATACGGTCAAATAAATGATCAGATATGTCAAATAAGTATTTAATAATTTTTTGAATGTCGAATACAATTTGAATACATGGGGATATGGGAGATATAGGAGGGATACGCAGGAAAAATGGGAGGAATACGTGTGCGGTGCACATACGTATCTCGAGTTTTCCCTTTAGGTGGGTCCCATGGACTCTGTCTAGGATTGGTTCACGATCATTAAAAAAAATCTAAATATTTTAAGATTATATAAATTTCTCTCTTAACATTTTTTATAAAGCATGTAATGTTCTCTCCGAAGATCTTTTAGAAAGAGAGAGAGAGAGAGAGACCTGAGCTTTGGGGGTAGAAGTTCAAATAGTTGAATCTTCCTTAGATTTGTTGGAAGACTGGTAATGTAGAACATGTCGGACCAATCAAGCTTCTGCGCCTCTGATACCATGAAGAGCTGCCCAAAACCTTCATCTTCATGGTTGTCTGGTTGTTGCCACAGATTTTTCTTTTCTTTCAAGGGAAGCTTGAAAAAGTCTACAGTTTCCCTCTAGAAGTCCTCCAACAATGAGAAGCTCAATCCATGGTTTATAACCTGATTTAACAAACAAACATCACAAGTTCTTATCTATCAAGTACTTGTTGGGAGTCCTACAGGAGGGACAACACTAAATTAACCTTTTGTTCTATTAAGAGATAATGAGACCAAGGAAATGAAAAAAAAAAAGGGGCATTGGTGCATTGGTGCATCGGTAGATTGCTTCATTGTGATTTGTGCTAAGATTCAAATTACAAAAACAGCTTCTCCAGAATCTCCACAGACCAAAGGCCCACCATTTTTCTCCAACCAAAAACAAGTAAGAGAGGAAGGGGGAGGGGGGAAGAAGAAGAAGAAGAAGCTCCTCCAATTATTATAGAAGCAATTTTTTTTTTTTGCCTATCAATAATTTTTTTTTGGGTACATGTAAGAACATTTAATTTTTCTAACCTAAGGGTTTTGGGAGAGAGGTGTTGATTTTTGAAGTTCAGCCAAATAAGCAGCCATTTGAGCACCCTACCGAGCCTTGATAGAAATGTTTAAGTTACTTTATATTGTAAGGGTATAATCGTAATACATTACAATACCAATTCCATCTGTCTCTTACCTTTCCCGTCTAGCAAACAAGAAGAATAAGAAAAGCAACAAATCCAATTCCTAGCATATCAGTAACAATAAGTCTACAAAGAAAGCAACAATCCATTTCCTTTAAAAGAGGCATCCAAATCAAACCCTAAATTAGCTGAGTCAGTAAACAACTCATTAACCAACACCCATTAGAAGCAGTGTCTTAGCATATCAGCAACAGTAAATCTACAAATCAAGAATTTTTCCAGATCTACCACATCCAATTACAGTGAGAAGAATTAACAAAATGGGATTCAACTCCTCTCCATTCATCAAATGAATCAAGAGATCTCCTTTTCTATGTTACATGGTATTTACAACAGTCCAGTTTGATGATTTAAACCGTTCATGTTAGAGACCTTGTCGAGAAGATCATATACATGAAAAATTAAGTTTATTGGGCACCAATAACTACATAATCGGAACACTTTTATCCTAAAAAAACAGAAATATGAAATATAAGTATGATTTTGATAGTAAACTGTATAGTTTTTTCACAATTAATATGATCTATCCATCTAGTTGCCTATCTCCGATTAATTTAATTTTTTACGTGAATGATTTTTCCACTAATTTTACAATATTGAATGGATCAGAGCATCAAGATGGACCCACTGTATACACTATCAGATGAAATGGAGAGGCCCCATTTCGTTACAAAATAAAGAGGGTCCAAATCAAACAAAATGAA
The DNA here is from genome assembly GCA_034768845.1 of Heliamphora exappendiculata. Classification (NCBI taxonomy): domain Eukaryota; kingdom Viridiplantae; phylum Streptophyta; class Magnoliopsida; order Ericales; family Sarraceniaceae; genus Heliamphora; species Heliamphora exappendiculata. Next base: position 3,197 of record JAOTRH010036790.1, read on the forward strand.
CCTATAAAACTATATTCTTTTATACAGTGCTTGATCTAAATTCAAAGGACAATTATTCTTCAAAACAAAAGCAGGCACTTCCCACCACAAGCTATTTTTATTTCTTCCTTAGTCCCAAGATATTTTTATTTCTTCCTTCTTTTTTTTCACATTTTGTGTTCTCAGCATCCAAACAAAACTCATAAAGTTACTCAAGGTCCAACACTTTTGACCCTATAACACAACTTTATCTTTTATCTTGTCAAATAAAAGAGCATATAACCTAGGTGCTGTTTGGAAATATGAATATATATATATATATATATATATATATCCACATGAAATGTAAAACCAACCTGGAAGAAACCCCATTCTTTGCAAGCGGAGTGCAGCTTATCCAATTCAGATTCCATGTGGTCTCCAAAAGCAGGCTTTGAAGATCAAAGACCGGCACTGATGGAAGAAACAACTCGTCGGAGGTGATGGTTGGAGAGTCTCGGTTGTCGTGCACATACCGGAGTGGGATCCTGTTGAGGGGCTCTTTGGCCAGTTCTTGAACACTAGGTACTAAGAGAGATTTGCCAAAGTTGACCACATCTGGTAGTGACTCCAAGTCCATGGACTTTGCAAGTGGTTGGTTGCAGGAAGATTGGTGTGCTAAAGAAGAGAAGATAAAAGAAAAGAGAATCTTTGTGGCTTAGAATTTTCTTTCTTGCTTAAAAAACCCTGTCTACAAAAATAAAGCTCAGTTAGGTCTCATGATTAAGATTTTAGTCCCCAAAAAATCCTATTGAATATGAAAATTTCGAAGAAAAATAGTGCCGTGTCCTAATTATACAAAAATGTACAATGTATCAATTTTTAAGAGATTTCTCACTTTTGTTTTTATGTTGTTTAGAGAAATGCACAGAGAGAATAGACAGGCAGAGAGAGAAATTTATCACTTTCAATTTGTTAATGTCTTTAAATTAAATTTTCTTAAAGAATTTTAAAATGAAGACATTAGTTGGTTTTTAAAAAGAGAAGTACAAATGTATGGGATCATTGATCAAGTTGATAAAAAGAACTTCCTACAAAAAATAAAGCATGTCTCAAGAGAACTCATAGTAACTAGTCGCTTAATTAAGGGACAACGCAGCAGCTTATTAAACATTTTCCCAATAAAGAGATTGAAGTTCAAGTCTGCCTATAAAGAGAGACTGCGAAAAGAAGAGATATAACTCATAGTAACCAATCACTTACATTAGAAGGCAATTTCCGCCTTTTGTTAATTTAAAAGCATAGCTTACTTCAGTATAAAGTATAAACCATCAACTGCCAACCAATTCATGGTGATGCTTTAAAAATAACCGGTTGAGTTGAATCGTCAACGGTTTCAACGAATCACAGATTAAACTGCCGATTTTGACGGTTTTAACAATGTACTCTGGTTTTTAAAAGGTAACGGTTTAGAAGGTTCATTTGGACCAAAATTAAGCCCGGTGATGAGTTTTCCGGACAGACCAGAACGAAGTAATGAATATCTGTAAAATCTGATATATTTACCTTAGCTTTTGGTTTAGTGGAAGGTTTAGGGTTTCCAATCGAATGTTTAGGGTTGCCCATTGAAGGTTTCGGGTTGGCGATTGAACGCTTTGGGTTGACGATTAAAGGTTCAGGGTTGTCGTTTAAAGGTCTCGGGTTGTCGATTGAAGGTTTCGATGCCGTTGTGAAGGTTCGGGTTATTTCCTTTTTCTCCTCTTTTCACGATCCAAGTTAGATCTCTCTCTCTTTCTCTTGGCATCTACCAAATCAGATAGTTTTGCCATAAAAGAAGCAAAAGGCATGAATCTCCTAGAGAGAGAGGGAGTTGAGAGGAACGAGTTAGGAAAAGGGGTCACAAAAAATAGCTTTGTGTTTGGAAAAGACGAGCATAGATCAGAACTCAGAGGTTTAGGTAATGCACTTAGAGGTTTAGGATCTCAAGGGAAGGTTGCTACAATCTTTGTAGATAATATACCGGAGCAAGTGCATCCAGTGTGGTTACCTAACATCTTCGACGAGTGTGGACGAGTGGCTGATGTCCTCATCCCAAGGAAAAGGAGGTTAAGAAGAAATTCTAGATTTGGATTTGTGAGATTTTGGGAACAGAGAGATGTGGTCAAAGCCATTGCAAACTATAATGGTGTATGGTGCCTGGACAAGAAGTTGGTTGTAAGGAGAGCTTGGGTAGGGATAAACAAGAGGGGAGCTGGGCAACCTCCTAAGTTAACATCTCAGAGTTACAAGGCGAACGAGATTGAGGAGGTGATTGAGGCAAAGGAGATTGATGTGGAATGGGTTAAAAGTTGCGTGGTGGGTATAGTCAAGGATCACAAATCTATTGCTGGCATTCAAGAGGCTATGAGATCTCATGGATTATTTGTGATTATTGTCAAACTGTTGGGTGGTTCCAAGGTTCTCCTTCATTTTTTTGATCCCGAGGAGAAAAGGCTTTTTCTAGAGAATGCTAGAGGCTGGCTGGGCAATTGGTTTGAGGCAGTGCATAAGTGGAGTCATAGGGACCTCACAAAGAGAGTTTGGGTTTATGTTAAAAGGGTACCCATTACATACATGAAACGAAAATACCTTCGAGAGAATAGGGGGCAAGTGGGGAGAAGTGATTGGGGTTGATGAAAAAACCAATAAGATGTTGGATTTTGAAGTGGGGAAGGTGCTAATCTCCACTAAAAAATGGGTCCCATTAACTAGTTCGGTCAGCTTAAGGTAGGGGAGTTCATTTACCCCATTAGATGTAGTGAACAAGGTTTCCAGAAACTTTTCTTGTGGGGTGATCCTTCTAGTGGTGGAGGAGGCCCAAATAATAAGCATGAGGGGGCTGTGCCTCAAAGTCCTCATATTTCTGAGGGCCTTGCGAGTGAACCTGAAGAGGAAGGTGAGAATTTGCAGGTCAATTCAGTTGCTCAGGTGAAGCTCTTAGAGGGTCTTGCCACGGGAGCCTTGAAAGGGAAGGAGGTTGAGGACGTGACTTTGATCAATTAAGTGGATAAGTCTATTTTTGAAGCGCATGCCATGAATTTGGATTGTAACATGCTTGGGGTAAATTTTCAAAGGATACTGCTATAGGGGCTGCCGAAACTCCAAAGAGGGAGATACTAGATATGGAAGGTCAACATGGTAATGTGGGCTGTAATCAATTGGGGGCTAGTATGGATGAGGAATAGCGGGAACCTGAGAGATACTTTCTAGCTGAGACAGACATAGAGAGGGACAACAGTGCAGAAGAAGTATTGCAAGAGAATGGCCATCTGTATGCTGACATAGAAAAAAATGGGCAACTCCATATGCCTTTAAAAGGAGGGAGAAAAAAGAAGAAATTTTTTAATTCGAATTAGGCCTTCTCAGCCTGAAAAATAGTGAAGGCAGAGGTAAAAGGAAGATGTGTAAAAATGGGCTAAGTTAACAATCTCTCTGGTACAATCTTTCCTTTCTACTCAAGACTTCTTGAACCAAAACAATATCATTAGAAGAGAGACTGAACTGGTTATAGAGACTGGTAAACTATTGGGCCTAAATTATAAAGGAGATGAAGCTCAGATTTTATCAACTATAATAACTATGGAAGAGGCTGATGAGAGGATGAGGAAGGGGTGGGCAAATCACCAATCAAGACTCTATCTCGGAACCTAAGGGGTTAGAAAGGACGGAGTAAAGGAGGTTGGTGAGGATATTTGTTAGTAGTAGTTTAGTTCATTTGTTTTTTCTGCATGAGACCAAGTGGGTAGATATTAATCAATTCAAAGTGAGATCATCTTGGAGGAGTGTTGAGTGTGTATGGGTAGGATTTCTTGGCTTTCATCTATAAGTCGTCCACAGGATTCACTTTCTCATCCTAGTAGCTGTTTTGGGGTCTTTTTGTGTGCTAGGTTCATCTATAGACCATGTGAGGGGCTGATAGGCTAGGGGTTTGGTTTAGTCTTGAGGTTCCGTTTTGAACCCTTTTGTAGAAATAATATAACAAGAAGGTTTCTCTGGCTTTGGGAGTAGGTCTCAAAGCAGCAACGTTTGTATGTGATTGCAATTCAAAAGGAGTTTTCAATGGGTTTGAACCCTTCACAAGTAGGGTTGAGGCTCAAGAAAGAGATAGCAATGGCAGCTTTCAACAAGATCTCTACGTCGATCTGAAGGTGTAAGTGTCCATGTGGAATTTATTTATGTTCTTCCTTTTCTATTATGTGTTCTCTCCCTAGGGTTGACTTCTAGTCAATTGTATTTTGTTTGAGTTTTGACTTTGCTCCCTTGGAATTGTAAGGCTATAGCTGTTCTTGTTTAGGTGGTGGATAAATAATAAATTTCTTTTGTCGATCAAAAAAAATAACCAATGCATAAGTATTACATAAGCGATTGATTCCTCTCCACTCTTAATACGAGCTAGATCGGTCCAGTTGAGGCGAGAGGGGCCAATTTTGGTCTTAGTTCGATAATTCAAATAGTTCACTTTATAATTCTCGGTGCAAAAAAATCAACTTAATCGAATGTCATTATAAGTTTCTTAAAAGATGACCAGTGTCCTTCATTTACACTTTTTCTTAAAACAAATATGAATTGCTTATACACATAACGATTTCATATCAAATTGATTTTTTATATAAATAATCCATACACTATGAATAATAAAATGAACAATTTCATCATGAAAGTAAAACAAGGTAAATCTCACGCGCCTGAACTGTACCAGTTGAGTCCATATTAGGACCAGAGAGAATCCAGTCTCATCACAGAAATAGGAGGACCAAGCAAATAGAAAGACGATGTCTTGTTCAAGCAGCAAGCATGTATGCATGAATATATCAAGAAAATGACCAAATACGTACCTGTACTGTATTCCTGAAGTTGCAGCTGCTTGTCCCGGGCCTTATTAACTAAAGTCCTTCGACTTCTTTACAAGATATATCAAAACTGAAACAAGCTTTATAAAAGTCCTTTCTAAGAGCAACTCTAAGAAGCTCCCTAAAGAGTGTTAGGTATTTTACTTAATCATTATCCCATTTGAAGCTGCAATATGTTCTTTAAAGCAATACATGGAACAATATTGAATATTTAAATGATTAGCTACAATAAAGAGTAGTATTACTAGATAAAATAGAAAAAGTACTTAAAAAGTCTTGTGGGTGTTTAACTTAGGACCTGATTGGCAACCCAAGCTTTTCAGTTTTTTTGGTTAAAATGCACAAAAACCAACATAGTATGTTTAGCAAAAGAAACTAAAAAACTAAAAAGTTAAATTAAAACACTAATTATTAAAGAGTAATCCTATGGTGATCATGTTTTGGTGATCACATTTGGGTACCATGTGATGTGGCATTTTATGTATAGTGCTTATGTCATATTATGGACGTATCATTTATTTTTAACTACTACACATAAGAGCATATCACATGGTACTTAAATGTAACGATCAAAACATGGTCACCATAGCATTACTGATTATTAAATGCTCTATTTAAACTCTCATCTCATTTAAGAAACAATAATACTCTGGCTTGATAATATATTTACTATTAACGTCAATTATATATAATTTTTATAATTGACTATATAGAAGGGCAATATTGTTCAAATTGAATAAAAAATAATTAACTTTTTACAGAATCAACTAATATAAAAAAAATTACCTAACCTACTTTGAACCCATATAGCTTTTTAGCTAAAAATCAAAACTAAAAAAAGCTAGTTTTTAAGCTAGTTTCCAATCATGCTCTTAATCATTATCATATTTGAAGCGTTGAAGCGCTAATAGGATCTCTGAAGAGAGTTGTATTTTGGCTATTCTCTTTTTTTTACTAGCTAAAGTTAGCCTGGCTCTCCAAATAAAAAAAGAGTAATACACTGAAACAATAAAAACAGTAACCAACAACCAAATAATTCATAATAAAAATAATAATAATAACACCTGAGATTTATGTGAAAATCCTATAAGAAAAATCTCAAAACCACGGACGTCATCACGAAGCTCTCGCTTCGATCTCCGTATCATATACTTGATGGAACTACAACGATAAGGTTGTAGATTTTTTTGCCTGAAGATGTACTTCCCCAATCTCTAACACCTCAGCAACCTCCAACACTAGAATTCACTGAACTCTCCCCAAAAACCCAACAGATAGTCCTACAAAAATAGCCAAAAACTGTAACATACATGGAGCAATATTAAAATTTTGAATGGTTAATTAGTAGTGTTAAGAGTACTTGTATATAAAAAGAAACGTCTAGACAAAATAGAAATTTTTTTTTTTTTTTGAACTTTTAACCGGTTAAAATACCCAGTAGTGGTGGAGATTTTCTAAGAACAAGATGCAACTTAAGGTACCAAAAAGGGAACTTAGATTATAGAAACAGTAGCGTTGTATGTAAAGCTCTTACCAACTCTGCGACTAGAATTCACAAAAGGATGTTTAATAAATCAGCACGCACGACCTAATTTCTTGATCTCCGCAGCCATTTCATGACGCAATTGCTCATAAGAACAGTATCGTCGAAATTGATTGAGTTTCCGAACCACAACTCGACGACTAGAATTCACAAAAGGATGTTTAACAAATCAGCCACGCGCGACCTAATTTCTTGATCTCCGCAGCCATTTCATGACGCAATTGCTCATAAGAACAGTATCGTCGAAATCGATTGAGTTTTCGAACCAATTCCACTACGTTCCGTTCGGAAAACTCAAATACCCGATATATGTATTCCGATATATGTATTTGAATATATATATATATGAAAAATTAACGAGCACTCCTTATATTCCTTATATTATAACAGTGTATTATTTTATTATTGAACTAAAAAAACTTATAAAATGATCTCTTAACTATGTAATAGTATCACTTTTAATTTTTTTGATAATATTTCGTCTTCTACGTTAACAGAAAATATGATGTTAGAATTACAGTCATTTAAACAAAAAGAGTTGAATCGATACTTTTAAATAGTTAAATGGGTCTATTTGATATACTTATTTAGTTTAGAGAGTTTATTTATACACTTATTTGACGAAATACTAATAGAATTTGTTAAAGTGATGCTAATTAATAGTTAATAAATCGTTTTGTACGTTTTTTTAATTTATGAATAAAATAATATACAATCATAATATAATGAGTATTCATGTTATTTTTTCATATATATACTAGCGATCGAGTTCACGTGTTATGTAAACAACGATATAATAAAATTTAATTGTTTTTAACTACTACTCGCTAAATAATCATATGTGAATGGCATTAATTTTAAATATTTTAAATAGTATACAATAATATATAACTTAGTTTTGAAGAACCCATTAGAGCATTAAACATATAATATTAAGTGCTTCACATAATACATGATAATATAATCTGATTAACAAATAAAAAGTTTCCATGAGTATAAACTATACGAACATCTTTTTAAAAAATTGATATATACCATTTGAATTAAAAGTTGTGAATATAGTAAACAACTTACGTGTCATGAGATGACTGGTTAGCAAATTAACGGGGCAAATCGCATACATATAACAATCATATTTAAGGTAATTCCAGCCTTCTTAAGTAATTTTTATTTCGTTCCTCCTAGGTTTAATCTGTCGCCGAAAATTGAAGGTGAAACTTAAATCTCAAAACCAACATCATATTTTCCTTTTGTTTTTCGCATGAACAAAAAGAAAATGCCAGCAATGTCGTCAATGCCAACAATGTCGTCAAAAACACTGGCAGAAAAAACAAAAATTACTTGTGCCAGAAAAAACAAAAATTACTTGTGCCAGTGTTTTTTTCTGTCCAGTATTTTTTTCTGCCCAGTAAAAATTACTTGTGCCAGAAAAAACAAAAATTACTTGTGCCAGTGTTTTTTTCTACCAGAAAAAACACTGGCCGAAAAAAACACTAGCACAAATGAACAAATCAAGCCAAATCAAAACACTAACAGAAAAAATGCCAGCAATGTCGTCAAAAAAGACAAACGAAAAACTGCAAAATTACATAATCAAATAGTTAGATCAACAATATAACAATTTTTGCGACATCAATTTTTGTTTTGCAACAAATTTTGGCATAGACCTATAAATTTATGAGTTAATTGAGTTTTAGTATCATTTTAAAAGTATATAAGAGTTTTAACTCTACTAATCTTTTTTTTATTGGGTTTAATCTTTTTTTTTAAATTTTTCAGATTTTCAAGCCTAATATGCCATTTATCCACCGGTGATATATTTTCTTTTTAAATGGGATTATATTAACTGAAAATTCACCTAAAATTACGATGAAATGACAGTTCTTCTTTCTTACAATCCTGAATGAAAAAAATATATGGAGAAAAGATCAGGAAAAATCACTTGGAATTTCATCCTTCGCTGCCACTCCTCCACCGCCCCTCCTCCACCACCTTCTTCCCGTCCTCCTCAGTCGCCCCTCCTCTGCCAGCTCCTCATCCTCTGCTGCCGCTCCTCCTCATCCTCCGCTCTGCCATCACCGCTTCCAGATCAGTCAGCGCCGGCCATTTCGCACCACCACCTCCGCTTCTCGCCACCGTCGCTGCTTCTGGCCAGCACCGACCTTCTAGATCTGTACCACCAACTCATATCTCATTGTCGCCGCCGCTCCTTACTATCGTCGACCACCAGATCTAGATCACCGACTCCAGATTTTGCTATTGTTGCCGCTTGTTAACTATGTCTCTCCATTTCTCTCTGATTTGCATAAGGTTTGATCCGCTACTATCTCTCTAATATGGTGTTTCTAGTTCACTACCGCCTTTCTTCCTTTTTCTCCTCAACCAACACCAATGATTTTTTTGATACATATTTTCTATACGATCGGTGTGCAACTGATACAATTATCAGTTGTAAATTCTGTGTTAAATAATTTTGAAAGTACTTATTTGTTGAACACTGATACAATTATCAGTTGCATGTTATTGTTAAATACACACAGCTCCCATAAACCACTGATATATTTTATCAATTAAAACTATGTTATAAGAAGATATTGCAATAAATATTTAATATTGATAAATGTATCGAGGGCATATGCATAGTGAACTATAGTTAAAATGTATTGATAGTTTATGTTCTTTATGAAAATATTTTCTCTAATTATTATAAATATATCAGTAGTCACATTTGGTTGCGATGAGTTAAAACATATGTTAGAGGCAAGACTGCCAAGATCTTTATTTTTGCAAGCAATTATCTGAAAAAGATAACTAGACTGGCAAACGCCAAAATGGGCTCCAGATAAAATTTTTGATGACAAACGATCAAAATAAAATTCGTGCATCCGAAGTGTTAGAATAAGACAACCTAAGAAAGGGTAAATTGGGTCTTTAAAAAATAAAAGCAATTTAAAAACTTTTTTCAAAACTATTTTAGTATTGCAATCAAATAAAGCAAATATTGAAACAATGCAATTATTAAAAGATGAGAGATAGAGAGATAAAATCAAACGCCAAAGATTTATAGTGGTTCGATTTTATCTTAGCCTACATCTACTCTTCAAGATTTTTCTTGAGTATTTTCACTATATAGAATACTTCACAGGTGTATTCTAAGCCTTTACAATCTTCAAGACTTCGCTTGAATGGGTTGAATGTTTACGGGAACATTCACAAGCTTAACAGCTTCAAGAAGATCCTATGAAAACAAGTTCCTATTTTTTTCTAATCTCTCTTGAACTCTTTTTTGATGAGTTTCACTCACTCACTCAAAGGATAAAGGGTAACACATCCTTAAATACAATAAATGAAGAGTATTAATGAAGAACTCTCACTCACTTTATAAAAATGATTTACAATAAACGATAAGGTAAAGAAAGATGAGGAACAAGAATTGAAGTTACAGCAATAAATGTGAGTTTGAGATTTTTGAAATTGATTTGAGTAATAGAACAGTAAATTTTTGTCTCCTGTTGGAGTAAATGCTGAGAAGTTACTCCTTATATGAGTTCTTATGCATTCATGACCGTTAGGGTTAAGTGAGAGCAGTAAATGCCAAAAATTCATCCGTTGAGATCTGCTGCGATTTGAATTTCTGTCGCCCGTATCGACACAAAGACTTTTGGTGTCAACATAAAGTGTCTAGGGCAGTATCCCTTAAGTGGTTGGGTCGACATAGATATTCTGAGGAGTCGACACAATTTTGCACTCTACCTTACCAACATCATGGTGTCGACACAATTAGATCTGGTATCGACTCGATTGAAACTTTAGCATCCGGAGAAACAACTTTGTGTCGACTCAACTTGCTCTTGGTGTCGACACTAACTTCTGCATGAATTCTCAATTCTTTTGTGTCAACTCACTTTAGTTGGTGCCGACTCAAATGTACTTCAGAATCCGAGAGGAGGGGCTTTGTGTCGACTCATGTCTTCTTTGGTGTCGACACTAAATTTTGCAGGCAGCCTCGGGACTTTTATGTCGATTCATCCTTAGTTGGTGTTGACACCTCAAAATCTGCAGGTAGCCTGGATTGTTTGTATCGACACAGTTTTCATTTATGTCGACCCAAATTTTCGGATACCAAAAGTGATGATCACTTTTGTGTCAACACAAAATTGATTTGTGTCGACTCAAATTGAGTCCTGGGAGCTTCGGCGCTTTTGTGTTGACACAAATCTTGTTTGTGTCGACACTAACTTTGATACTTAAAGATCAACTTCATAAAAAAGTTATGGTGTCAAACCATTTGATCAAGGAAGTTGACGTACTTGATTTACTTCAAGTATATTTTGTCTTAAAATTTTTTGACTTAATTTTCAAACGGAATGAACACAAAATATTCTTTATTCAAAAATGTTAAAGTGCTTGAATTTTTTTAAAATATAAGTTATTTCTTTTTGACTAAGGTGTCAACTTAATTATTCAAAATGTGTTAACACTTTTATTTTAGGAATATGAAATATTATTCATTTTAAATCTATTTATTCTTAAAAAATAAATTATCAAAATTATCAAAATCAAAATAAAAAGTCCTTAATCTAATAATTTCTTATTTTTTGATGATTATAACCATATTCACACCCTCAATGGTAAAGTTTTCTCTGCTGCGTTGATTTCCTTTGGTTTAGTCCTATTTCATTTAATTTCGGTTTCTTTGTTTTGCTTCTTTTCTCTACTGCATTGATTTTCTTTGGTTTGGTCCTATTTCGTTTGATTTCGGTATCTTTGTATATAGGTGAGATTTTGATGACTGAGTTGGTTTTTTTTTTTTTTTTTTGTGGTTTTATTCTTTCTTTTTTTTCCTTGGTTTTACATTATCGTGTCTAGGTTGTAGCATTATCAAGAGTCACGTGCCAAAATACAACAAAAATTTTGGTAAAGGGAGAGATTCATGGAAAGAAATGAATGCATACGAGAAATGTTGTATACAAAGATATATTATTACCATTACTTTAAGATTGTAAATAAAATTTTTATCGTACCTACATTTTGTTTTAAACTAGTTTTTATGTATGTTTTAGTTAGATTAAACAAATTTTAATAAACCTTATTTGTTTATTAGATTAGATTGTATATTATCAAAAAATGTATTAATTTTTAATATTTTTAAATAATTCGAGTTGCACTGCATGTGCCCCCATTGCTAGTAAATAATAAATATTTTTTTTGAGTTAATATCATCATATAATTGGTTTATACCCATTTTAAAAGCTATTAAAAAACAAACATTAAAAATGAAATAAGAGAATTTCAACACCAAATTTATCAATAGAAACTAGAATGATTAAATTTTAATGTATAAGACTTCCTAAAGATTTTTCACCACTATTTTTTATAAGTTTTTCATGAAGTTTATCGAGCTTGTCTCACTAAACCATTAGCACTTTATCAATAAAAATTTATATATAAAATAAAAAAGATAACAAACCATATAGAAATTGACAAAATCCTTGAGTGTTTAAGATTTTGTAGCATAATTAAATTTAAAAGTTTGAATGCATAATATTTTAGTATAACAGGAGATAATTTTTAAACGTTTAAAAAGATAATAATTTATAATAGAACAAATTTTAAATTTTAAAAATAAGTTTTAAATTTAAAAGAATGTTAATTTGGACTAAAAAAATTTAAAAAATTAAAATATATAATTACAAAATATAATAAAGAATATTAAAAAGCACATAATTATTAGATATTATTATGAGATAAATTTTAAATTTTAAAAAGGTAGCATTTTAGAACAAACGAATTATAATACATAATTATTAAATATTGTGAATTTTTTAAAAGATTGTAGATTTAGACCAATCAAATAAAATACATAATTATTAGATATTATTAAAAATAAATAAAATTTAAAATTTTTTAGGATAGTACCTAGGATCAATAAAATTGGAGCACACAATTTGTAGTATTTAAAAATCTTGAATTATTATTATAAGAATTAGATAAATTTTAATTACTGAATAGATAATTATTTGAACAACTAAATTGTAGCACATGATTATTCTATATTATTTAAAATTTTGAGAAAAAATAGTAAATTGGTCCAATAAATAGTAACACATAAGTATTGGCTAGAATTAGTACTAAATAGATTTTATGTTATGCCCCCAAAAATTCAAGAATTTCTACTCTAAGAATTTTTCATATAACCAAGAATGCCACACAGTTATTGTTGCCACAAAGATTAATACCAACTCAGAACTCAATATACCACTTGAACTAACCCGTTACACAGGTCACATATACCATATAGGTTAGCCAAAAGATAGTATCACATCGTTAAATAATTTTTGGTAAATTACATTAACATTCTTTGAGATTCACGAAAATATTAATCACCTCCTCTGTAATTTCTGAAATGTTAAGTAGTAACGAAAACTTGACGGTTGAACTAATTTGATATAAAAACTAAATCAAATGAAATGTTAGTAATATTTCAGAAACAACATGGGAGGTGGTTGATATTTTCGTAAATTTCAGAGAAGGTCAGTGTAATTTACTCAATAATTTTACATTTTTAACGTTGTCACACGGGTTAATCAATTAACCATTTCACATGGCTAACGTTGCCACACTGAAGAAACGTGCCACATAGGCTACATATGCCACACCGGCCAATCATGCAACCATTTCACATAGTTAACAATGCTATATAGGCTAAATATACCACATAGGCTCACATACCACACAGGCTAAATAGATAACTATTTCACATAATTAATAATGCCACATAGGCTCATATGTCACACAGGCTAAATGGATAATCATTTCACATGGTTAATAATGCAACACAAGCTATACATTCCATAAATAAACACTCATATACCCGAATCCAAACCACATCATTCATTGTTACGCCCCACATATTTAGACATTCCATTCAAATGTATGGGAGGTAGAGAAGGATTCAAGAATAAAAAAAAGTGCACCAAGAAAACAAAGTCAAGGTCAAAAGTCAATAAAATCAATGTGGATGCCTAAAGGTCAAAACGACATCACTCCGGTCACGACTTGGGGCCCTAAAGACCCGGCACCATGAGGTCTAGAAGTGATAACTCACACAAGTATTCCAAAGTATGATGAATATAAGAAAAATGTCCAAAGTTGATAAAAATAATATTGTCAATGAAGTTCAGCAAAAAACATGCGAAAAATGATCAATAAAAACAAATATACATTCACTATCTTGATCATATCTATTTTTATAAAAAAAATTGATATAAGATTAGAACCATTGGAAAGAAGACTTTTGGGACATCAATTTGAGTATAAGAATGACGCAACTTAGAATTCGTATGGTGGAGATACACTAATTTGAAAAAAAAATATTTTTAACCAACAAAAAAGACTGCTCGAGCGGTCCATCGAACGGTCCGGCCTGCAACATGATGTCGAGACCAACCCACGATCGCTCGATAGACCGCTCGAGCGGTCTTCCAAGCTGTCCTACGCTAAAATTGACTTTTTTACTAGATTTGAAAATCAACGCCCATCTAAACCCATTTTCATGTAAAGAGAAAGTACTAGAGCCTTGGAAAGACATAAGATGTGATAGGAAAGAAACCAAAAATCTTCAAGTTCAAGGATTTAATATAAACATTTATCAAACTTAATGATTTCACCAAAATAATTAGGATTACAAATGACCGACATCTAATGAACATTGCAAGCCCCCAATAAGGATTTTACAAAATTAATTACCTATCATACTCCTCATACCAATCAAAAGAATCAATTGAAGGATTTCATCAAGAAATTTAGAAGCTTAAACAATTAACTCGATTAAGCCACGATTTTTAACACATATCCCCGTACATCAACCCGATTAACTCAAATAATCTATTAATTTCTCATTTTAACTCTAACATAAGATAAACCCAAGCCTCCTTCTTTCATCCCTAACTAGGGTTTTCACAATCTATAACAAGATTCAATACAAATCAACCCCCGACTTCGTATAACTCTTTCATTTCCACATATCACCAAGTATTTCCTTTCAAATACCAATCCTCAAGATTTTAAGAACTAGGGTTTCAAGAAAATGAGGGATTTCATGTTATTTTTCATTAATAAATGAAATTAATCACATATCTGAGTCATCTATTCAAGATTAGTCGAGATCTTACTTTTTGGATTAAAAACCAAAAGTTTTAACCGAACTCGATGTCTGTGGGAGCACCTGAACTTATCAAATTAAAATTCTACTCGGTTGAAAACGTTATCCTCGTCGAGTAGTTCGATTCTTTGTCTCTACGGCGACGACAGAATCCAAACTAAAAGCCATCAAAATTGAGTGGAAAGCTATGAACTCCAAGCTTCAACCATGGAGTCTGAGAGAGAAAGAGACGAGGAAGAAAAAAAAGAAGAAAGAGACGTGTTGGGAGGGAGAGAAAAAGAGATGGAAGACCCGAATCTTTCAAGTTAGCTTTCAAGAAAAGCTAGGAGGTGTGGAGCCCACTCTCCGCTCTCTACTCACATGGCATACAAATTCAAATTTTATTATATAATGTATGTTTAATCTACATACATACATTAACAGTCTTAAATTTTATTTTTAAGTTATCATTAACTCAAATTTATTTCTAAAAAATTATTAAATTTTAAAATTATTCTCGAATTAAAATTCACAGGCCTCCAAGTATACTGGTGAATCCACCAAAAACTCAAACATAAGTTATCGGGCCCACTGGCCCCTATCCATATATTAATCTACATATGTTTAGCAATTATAATTAACCAAAATTAATTAATACACACATCATATTATTTGTTAAATTAAAATGAAACTGGGTCTTACATTTTACAATTTGAAAGGTTATTAATTTGAACCAACAAAATCAAAACTTATAACTATTGAATGTTAGAGTAATCAATTATGTAACTTTTCTTTATTCAAAATTATAGTTTAAAAATAGTAATATGAACCAATAAATAATAAGTTTATATTAAAATTTAAATTTAAAAGGAACTGAATAATTAAATCAATTCAATTGTGTTTGTGACGGCCCAATTTTCAAAGACATCATTAAAAGAATGTTTTTTTTAATTACTTGTTAAAAATAACTTAAATTTTTTTTTTAAAGTCATTAACTCGATTCAAAAAAATAAGTCAAAATGAGAGACTCTAATATATTAAAAGAGAATTCTCCATATTACAAAAGGTAACTTCCAAGTCTTGAAATTAAAATATTAAATATTCAAACTAATTCAAAAACTCCTGCGTGATTTCTTTTTCTGCGTCGAGCAAAGCCCAAGGCTCCTACTCTTTGATTGTGATGGCTACTTCATAAGTTTCTTTTTCACTTGGTATCTTAAATGCAGTGAGCTACAAACTCAGATAAACAACTATAACCCAACCAACCTACCTATAACACGCCAACACACAACAATATACATACAAGAGATAAACAATTATGCTCACTAATCAATGCAAGAAGTTCAACCTAAAATCTCAATGTTTCTTTTGTTCAACCTTCCAAAAGTTCATCGTTCTCAAAAAAGTAATGTTCCTTTGGGTCTCGGTAGAGAACCATTCCCATAATCATTGCCATGTTACCACAACGGGTCTCACCAGAGAACCCACTCAATACTCATTGCCCTATTACCACAACGGGCACTCATTCTCTCGGTACCATTATGTTCCCGTCCACAAAGCTCTGGTACGCCTATTCCCGAATAATCACGACACACGTAAGATGATCAGTTTATTGCATACATCTTTTAAGATTAGCTTCAAAAAAAGCAAGAATCAAGACAGCACGAATAGTACAAATTAAAGTTTTTATTTTATATTACTTCATAATAATTTGATTGAAAATCTACTCACAAAAACAAAAACAAAAAACCGTGCCAATAATTCAAGCATTACAACTTAAAAATTAAATACAAAAGCCAGTTAGACATTTTAATTAAAAACTTATTCCAAGCACTCTCACGTTTTTTTTTTTTTTCACTTTTTTCTAAAAGCGAAAAACCTCCTAAAAGTCAAGCTTGTTTGACAGTCCAAACAAGGCATTAATCTAGGACAAATAATAAAAAGTTTTCACTTGAGCAATGAATGCAGCTTTTAGACAATGATTTCGTGGGAATTCAACTTGGGTTGCCTTGTATTTTCATGAAATCAAGGTACAGCTTGCCGTTGAGTTTTCGTGCGAAGAAGTCCTTGAAATACTTTTCGACGGGAACTCGTCGGAAAACTGCTGGCCGGTTCAGTCCGATGAGGCTGCGTGCTGGGCCTAACTCCGACTCCAAATTGGAGCTGTAAAATGTAGCGACGGAGAGCCTCTCTCTGGCCGAGTTCACGGTGGCTCTGTGCTCAATGCTCCTATACACACCGTTGCTCACAATCTGTAATTCCAGATTCAGAGCTATAATAAAGTAGGAGGATAATGCTATTGTGTGCACACGATATTCGGGTGCATAAAATATGTGCACTTTTAAGTGAGCTTAACTTTGTATAACAAAAACTACAGTTAAAAAGAAAACTCAAAAACTAATAATGAAAACGATAAACCAAAGTTAAAATAACTACATTCGAATTTAAAATTCTCATGATGGAAACAAATGTTGAATAACCAAAAGTCAAAATGAAATAACAAAAAATTAAAATTACAATAACCAAAGAATGCACACCATAGCCAGTTTGGGTGCACAAACGTAAAACCTAATATGAAAATTTTACATTATCAAAGCTTAAAATTATCATAACCAAAATCAAATCAAAGTAACCAAATGGTGCACAACAGTAGAATTTCTCCAAGTAGCAAATGTTTTATTTAATTGTTGACATCACCCTCAATTAAACGATGACTAGCGAAATAGATGAATTTATAATAAAACTAAAAACTTTAGGGAGGGAACCTTAATTTCCTAAACCACATAGTACTTATGTACTAGTTAAC
>JAOTRH010036801.1:0-20534 GCA_034768845.1 Heliamphora exappendiculata
TTTTATGTTCACAGTTTAGATGAAAATGGATATACCATCAGTACGACTGTAGTATAGAGTTTTAGTAGGCCTGTCTTTGTTACGAGAAACAAATAATAGCGTCGTCTATTGTTCCGACTCTCTGTGCCAGTACAATTTGTGTGTATTGAACATGACATTTTGGGTAATTAATTTTATACTGACTATATAAACTAATTCACAATCTAATTTATTATGAATACTGCTTATTCTCTTAATACTGAAATAATTATTGATTTGCATATATTTAATATTTGTTGTTTTGATTCATCAGAGAGTGCAATCTTATATAGGTTTATATTCCCGGTGAGCTGGATAGTGATATTATTTATATGGCAAATATTAATTATTGACAGAATTCACGTCCCGAAAGATCGGGGTTGACGATACCCCCTTAAGGATGCTTATAAGTTTTGACCGGGCCAAATTCTGTAGGTAGATTTAATTATCTAGCGGTCAAATAAGTTAAGTAGAAGGGCTTAAAAAATATCAAGATGTCGATTAAATTAAGTTGTTAGTAATTAAATTTAACTGGCGGGTATCAGAAATCTTAATGTGGGGAGAAATTGTAAGCATTTAACAGCAGGAGCTCAATGCAAGAATGTCTTGAGATTATAGGTCAGAGTGCAATTATAGTTCTTTAGTGGTGTGAACTGTAATTTATTATTTTATAAAAATTGCAGAAACTGCTGCGTTTTTTCATAATTGCAGAAACCACTGGTAGGTGTCTGTGTTCCACTAGAAGTCTTACTCATAATTACTCTCCAGGTCCTTGCTGTAGCCCTATATATATGCGGGTAGGCTGAACTAGTTTTACAACATATATATCATATTTTGTCTTTCAAGACTAAAGATATCTGAGTTCTGCCGGTACGAGTTCTCAATAGTCCGTAACCTATACTACGTTCGAGAATCGCGTAAAGGAATACAGTAGAAGATCTGACAGAAGTTTCAACTCGAAATCAAATTGTTGTTGATGAATCGATCGATAAAAGATATTATTCTAAATTAACTTTGGTTGCACGAATTTTATTTTGATCGTTCAACGTGAAAAGTTTTATCTAGAGCCTATTTCGGTGTTTGGCCGTTCAGTTAATTTTTTACAGAAAATCGTTTACAAAAATAATGATATTGTCAATTTTGCCTCCAACACAACATCCTTTATTTTTTATCTCGCATAAGCTTGATTCCAAGGATGTGACTAGTTTCTTCCAAGTCCTTCATATCGAACTGCCCAGATAACCATACTTTTACTATAGATAATGCCCACACATCGTTTTCGATGAGCAAAATATCGTCCACATAAAGTACTAGAAAGTTCACCACGCTTTTTGTACACATATGACTCATCTAGACTCAGATTATAACCATAAAACTTTATAGCTTGATCAAGTCGAGTAATTCAAGACCTTGATGCCTACTTTAGTCCATAAATAGATCTCTTAAGCTTGCACAATATGTGGTCCTTGCCCTTTGTAATGAATCCATTTGGTTGTACCATATAGATACACTCGTCAAGGCTTCTGTTAAGGAGAGCCGTCTTGACATCCGTTTGTCAAATTTTGTAATCAAAATGAGCAGCAATGGATAAGAGAATCCGAATAGACTTAAGCATGGCTATCGACGAAACGATTTTCTCATAATCGATCCCTTCTTTATGAGTGAACTCTTTTGTAACATGCCTAACTTTGAAGGTTTCAACCTTTTCGTCTGCTCCTCTCTTTCTCTTGTAGATCTACTTGCATCCAATGAGTTTTATCCCTTTGGGTGGTTCAACAAGTTCCAAAATTTGATTGGAATACATAGATTCTATCTCTAAATTCATAATCTTTTGCCAAAAATCTACATCTTTGTCTTGAAGTGCTTCATTATAGTTATAGGGTTCGGTATCTAATTTTGTTGGTATCCTATCAAAAGACTCTCCCTAGAATATATACTGATCGGTTGATGAACAACTCTCTTACTATGAAGAGGCACTACTTGTGTCTGTGTACTAGTAGTAACACGCTGTGTACAATCTGAACCCCGTGTATCAGCACCCTGTTCTTGATTTGCACCTGTCCTGATAATCCTCCCACTACAACAAGGTAATGGGATATTAGTGACTTGTGGTTCTTCCGTTCTACCGATATTTTCTCATTTTTTCCAGAATAATTTTACTATTAGACCTATGGTCTATAATATAATTCTCTTCTAAGAATCGGGTATTGGTACTAACAATGATCTTCTGATTCTTAGGAATATAAAATAGACCACATTTCGTTCCCTTAGGATACCCCACAAAGAAATAGATTTCTGTCCTCGATTCCAACTTATCTGCGTTCCCTTTCAGCACATGTGCTGGATACCCCCAAATTTGAATGTGTTTCACACTAGGCTTACTCCTGGTCCACAATTCTATGGGGTAGAAGGTATTGACTTAGAAGGTATCAAGTTTAGAATGTAAGCCACTATCTCTAATGCCAGTCCCCAAAATGAATTGGGTAAACCTAAATAACTCATCATGGGCCTTTCCATCTCTATAAGAGTCCTATTTATTCTTTCTGCTACATCATTATGTTGTGGAGTGCTTGGTGTAGTCAACTGGGATATAATCCCCTCTGATGACAAGTAGTCCCTAAACTCTCAAAAGAGGTACTCTCCACCACGATCAAATCGTAGTGATTTGATACTTTCACCTAGACACTTCTTCGCCTCCACCTTAAATTTTTTGAATTTCTCAAAGTATTCAGACTTACGGTGCATTAAGTAAATGCATCCATACCTTGAGTAGTCATAAATGAAACTAAAAAAGTACTCAAAGCCATCTCTAGCCAAGATTGTTATAGGACCACACATATCAGAATGAATCAGTTTTAATGGTTCTTTAGCTCTATAGCCTTTAGCCGAAAAGGGTCACTTGGTCATCTTAACCTCTAAGCAAGATTCAAAGACTAGAAGTGTCTCCACTTCCAATGAACTAAAAGGTCCATCTTCTACCAGCCTATTTATTCTTTTTAAACTAATATGACCCAAGCGTAAGTGTTAAAGAAACGTTTAGTTCATTAAAGAAGGAAATTTTCTCTTATTTGGTAAATTTGTTGTGTTATTCAATTCAATTAGTTACAATGTAGGAGAGATAAGAAAAACGACATACAGATCTATCAATGTATCAAAACAAATAAAATGTTTATTTTTTTTCACAACAACAGAGTCATCAAAATTATCAGAATACTTGTCCTTTATTAAATTCGAGACTGAAATTAAATTTTTTCTAATCGAAGGTACATAACGACAATCTTTTAGAAGTAATATTCTATCTCTACTAAAGTTGAGAGTGACGTCTCCTACTACAACTGCTGTTACCCTTGTATTATTTTTCATATGTAGGTATATTTTCTCATCACTGAGCTGCCTAATTTCTTGAAACCCCTGCAAAGAATTGTAGATATGATTAGCGGCTCCCATATCAGCACACCAGGTACCGGTAGATAATACCGCTAAATACGTTTTAACAACCAGTGAACAAAAATTACCTGCTTTGTTCTACATATTGAGAAAAAATGGATACTACATTTTCCAATATCCAAACTGGTTGTAGTGATAGCACTTGTCTCTCGGCTTCTTCACACCAACTTTTAGTCACTTAATTGCTTTTGGACCTATGCCTCCCTGTGTCTGAACTTTTTTTTTTTGCCTTTCGACTTAGAGGAAGAACTTTTCTCAGCCACATACACAGAACCTAACTTTCTAAGAACACCCTCGGCTACTTAAAGTTCCTTAAGAAGTTCTGTTAGTGAAAAGCTGAGCTTATTCATGGTATAGTTCAGGCAGGACAGCTTAAAACTTTTACGCAGTGATTGGAGTATGATATCGACTTGGGATTTTTCGTTAATTTCAGCTCATAGGATCTCTAGTTCATTCAAAAGACTGATCATCTTCAGAACATGATCTCTAACTGGGGTGCCTTCAGCCATGTTTGTATTTATTAGAGATTTCATGGTCGCCTGCGTAGCAGCACAATTTTGATCCTAAAATATTTCTTTGAGGTTCATAATCATGTCATAGGCACTGGGTATAGACTGATATTGATGTTGCAAAATATTTGACAAAAAAGCCAAAATATAACAGCGATCCATCTGATCTTCTTTTTGCCACTTCTGATCGGCCTAAGTTTCCTATTCGGTCGTCCCCTCATCAGGTACTGGTGGACATATCTCACTTAGCACAAATTTGTAATACTCAACAGTTAAGACAATATCCAAATTTCTTTTCCAGCTAACGTAGTTGTGCTCCGTAAGTTTAATTTTTTTTAGTTTTGAAGCGAGTGGATTGAAAGCCATTTTATTCTTGAGAATTACATAATTAAAAATAACCATTAATTATGATGAGAAAAATCTTAAATTTATTTTAATTTAGTTCCCTCTACCATTTTAAAATTAATTCGTCAGCAGCTTGGCACCCTATGAATTGCATGGGAAGACGTCTACTATCTATCGTTTGTCCAGACAAGCTAATTTTTTTTTAAATTTTTACTATCTAGGCAACTGACTCTGTCAAGTAAAATTAAGTAGCTGACATAGTTTTGGTCCAGTGTATAATAGTAGTGACTCAGATGGAGATGATACTATTATATACAGCTAAGTGTTAACTACCACCTAATCTAAAATCAATCGTTTCGCAATGAATCCTTTAGATAGATAATTGATCCACACTAACAATTATCTAAAATTATTCCTAAAAGAGATTTGTACTTGCAATACCGTAATTAATCTATTCGATGGGGAGGAAGGCCTTACTGCCAACACATAAGATTTAATTACATCATCTACAAACTAGTGATAGAGACAACAGGATTTATCTATGAATAAATTTTTTCTCCCACTTAGATTTTTTAAAATTTTTTGAGGGTTATAAAAAATTCGTTTAATTAAAATAAATTTATTAATTTCAAAAATCACACGATCTGAAAGAACCAAATATCTTCTCGTGTACACGATTTCAAAGATTCTAATTTATCAAACCATATTTTCATGTTTTAATACGTAACAAAAAAAATTTCATAAATACACAATTTTTTCTTTAGCTTTTCAGCTAAGGTAGTGATTAAATTTATTTATTTATTTTATTTTCTATTCCACATTTTTAAACAAATAATAATTTATTTAGATTAAATATTTTTCTATTTAATTAATTTAAAATCCATAATTAATTTTTAAATTTTTTCAAGATATTTGATTTTATAAAAAAATATCTTAAACGTGATATTTTATAAAAAATAAAAGGGATAATTACACTTATCTCCCCTGAGGTTTAAGCTTATTACATGGACGTCCCATGTGGTCTCTAAAATTACACTAACCTCCCTTGAGATTTAATTTTTAACATTAATTGCACACAACTGTTAAAATATTTGTTGAAATTTAACGAAAATCGCCCCTCCTACCCCAAAATTACCATTTCCACCCCAAAACTACCGTTCAAATCACATTTTCCCCCAAAATTACCATTCACACCCCAAAACCATCCTTCCCAAAACCATCTTTCCGTTGAAATTTGGGATGAGAATGGTGATTTTGGGGGGAGAAAAGTGGTTTGAAGGGTGATTTGGGATGAGAGGGGCAATTTTCGTTAAATTTTAACAAAAATTTTAACAGTTTGGTGCAATTGATGTTAAAAATTAAACATTATGGGAGGTTAATGTAATTTTAAATACCACATGGGAGGTCCTTGTAATAAGCTTCAATCTCATGGGAGGTAAGTGTAATTATCCCAAAACAAAATATTTAAAGTTTTTTCATTTAATTAAAAAAAAACATAATTTTATTTTCCATTACAAAATATTTTAATTAAAATTAAAATTTTCAAATTAATTAAATTAACAGGATAAATAAAACAGATATACATCATTCACATAGTATAAGAGAATATATTAAAGATAGGCTGTATCAATTTCTCGAATTATGATGAAAGTGAAATGCTGAAGTGTTTCAGTTTTCTATTAAAGATAGGCTGTATCAATTCTCGTTCTTGTCAGTTTTCAGTATCCTGATTGAATCAGGATTCTTTGATGCATTTTGATATATACAGATATATCGTATTAGTATTAAAACACATTAGAAAAGTCGAGCCGAGACAGCCGGAGACAGCCCACCACCGTCGGCCACCACTGCACCGCCGCTGCCTCGATGCTCTGTTTTCAATGCTTATACTAAAAAATAGCTCTCAAAAAGTAGTATTTTTCTATTAAAAAATTAGCTCAAAAATTGCCCGAAAAATAGCCTAGAAACTATCGCCGTTGGATTGCTACGGTGCCGCCTTGTTCGGCCGCCCATTTAGGCTTTTTTCAATGGTCTTTTTGCCCTCATTTTTTCTAAAAAAATAACACAAATATCCAACAACATGATGCTCTGAAGAACGCCTCGAAAACAGTCCTAAAACAGCCCTAAAAATAGTCTTGAAAGTCGCCTGTGTCGCTGCTATGTTTGCACTGTTTTGGCCCAATTCTTTTTTATGATTTTTGGATAGTGTTTTAAGATATGTTTATTGATATTTTATGCTTAAAAATGCTCAAAAAATCAACAAAATTAGCCCTGAACCGCTGCCAGCAAAGCCGCCGATTGTGGGTTGTTTTTGCAATTTTTTCTTGATGCTTTTAACTTATTTTTGTTCCTATTTTTAATACATAAACACTACAAAAATTTACTAGAAAAAAATGTTTAAAACCGTTCAAAACTTACCGCGATCCGTGGCCCGTAAAAATTCGAAACCACCGCCGGTGCCGCCACCTGTTCTTCGTGTTCTTTGGATATTCAACCTACTCTTAAATAATCCAAGAAGATATTTAAAAATATAAAACTAGCTATTATATCGATTTTATGTCCCGTAAGCTCACATTCGATTCTAGAAAAAATTTAAACTAACACGATCAACCTTCGTGTTTAAAAAAATAATAATAATCATAATCTAAACTATTCAATCAAACATAAAAATATTGATGATCATAAAATCGAGAATAGAACACCAGCAAAATAAAGTTAGCACAGTTCTAAAATTACCCGACCCCGATAAACCGTAAACAAAAAATAAAACGGGTCTGATACCAATTGTTAAAAATAAAACTGCCAAGATCATGGTTTTTGTAAACGATTTTTCGATAAAAAATAATTGGACGGGCAATTGCCGAAACGAGCTCTAGATTAAACTTTTGATGTCGAACGATCAAAATAAAACTCGTGCCACCACAGTTAATTTAGAAAAATACATTTTTGGTTGATTCTCCAACTACGATTTTTGATTTCGCATTGAAGCTCCCATCAGACCTTCTACTATATTTTCTTATGCGATTCCTAAACGTAGTGTGTGCTACGAACCTTTGAGAACTCGTACCGGCAGAACCTGGTCAGCTTTAGTCTTGAAGACAAGTTATGGATATGGTTCAACCTACCCACATCTTTATAGGGCTACAACAGGGATCTGTTGAGTAATTATGAATCAGAATTCTAGTATGACTCAGATACCCATGTAGCAGTTTCTACAATTAAGCAAACTTCACAGCGGTATCTATAATTATGAAAATCTTGCAATAGTTTCTGCAATTTTTATAAAATACTAAATTATAACTCATACCACTAAAGAAATATAATTGCTCTCTGACCCATAATCTCAAGACCATCTTGCTTTGAGCTCTTGTTATTAAATACTTAACATTTATCCGCAGGTTAAAATTTTTGATACCCGCTAATTAAATTTAATTATTAATAATTTAATTTAATCGGCATCTTTAAATTTCTTAAACCCTTCCACTTAACTTATTTGACCGCTAGATAATTAATTCCACCAGTAGGGTTTAGCCCAGTCAAAACTTATAAGTTTTCTTAAGCGGGTATCGTCAATTCTGATAATTCAAAATGTGGATTCCGTTAGTAATTAATATTTACCATATAAATAATATCGTTCTCTAACTCACCGGGAATATAGACTCATATAAGATCGCACTCTTTAATGAATCAAAATAACGAATATTAAATATATGTAAATCAATAATTAGTTTAGAATTAAGAGGATAAGCACTATTCATAATAAGCTTGAGGTGTGAATTAATTTATATAATTAATATAAAATTAATTATCCCAAATGTCCCATTTAATACTCACAAGGTGTACTAACACAGAGAGTCAGAACAATAGACGACGCCATTATCTGTTTCTCTTAACCAATACAGGCTTACTAAAATTCTGTGGTACAGTCGTACCGATGGTATGTCCATTTTCATCTAAACTGTGAACATAAAACTTATATTCTGTAATAACTTAAAATCTGGTCTTCTGTGTGCAAGCTATACTCTGCACACCTAATTAAATACTATACAGAATAAAGGACATGAATGCATAACATTAAGAAAATAATATTGTATACATTACTCGTTAAAATTCTCATAAAATAAAAAATTAATTTTATTAAAAATAAAATAAAATACTAAAAATATGATTTTCAGCATACAACCATAACAACAGCAAGGCAATACGAAGATGTTCCTCATGCATTTCCCTCGATGGTGAGTAGATAAGAATGTCATCTACAAATACGACCACAAAGTTGTCAAGATATGGATGGAATATGAAGTTCATCAATTCCATGAACATCGTAGGAGCATTCATCAAACCGAATGGTATAACCAAAAAATCGTAGTGACCATAATGAGTTTAGAAGGCGATCTTCGCTATATCCTCATCTATGATCTTCAGCTGGTGATATCTCGATCTCAATCATTCTTAGAAAAGTAACATGAACCTTTTAATTGATCAAACAAATCATCAATCCCTGGCATAGGATACTTGTTTTTCATCTTTACCTGATTCAGCTTCCGATAATCAATACATAATCTCAAAGACCCATCCTTCTTCTTGGCAAACAAAGTCAGAGCTCCCCATGGCGACGTACTCGGGCGTACAAATCCCCTATCAAGCAACTCCTAAAGCTATACCATAACCTCTCGCAACTCTGTTGGTGCAAAATGATAAGATAACATCGAAATAGGAGCATCTCTCGAAACAAGATCGATAGAAAACTCTACCTCACGACTCAGTAGCAACTCAAATAGATTGCCCGGGAAGGCATTTAGATAGTCACAAACCATAGGGAGAAACTCTCTTCGAACCCCAACAACCACATCCAACATGAGAGCATAAAAGAGAAAACAAAGGTTTCCTCAATTTTGCACAACTCCAGGCATGGGCACTGAACCATCGTCCCAATCACTCACGAAACAAAAACAATCACCCTCAGGTGTACAAATCGATACCCTCCGTCGATCACAATCGATATAGGCACGATAAGTGGTAAGCCAATCCATCACTAGGATGATATCAAATGTGGTCATGTCGAAAATGATGAAATCAAACTCTAAACAGCGGTCGGCGACCTCTAACTCATAGAATCTATAGACTCATCCCAACACCACGTTCCTACTAACCAGGGTCTCTACACATCGTGCAGCCCAATGAGTCTATCTCTAACCTCAAAGTAGATGCAAAAGCAGATGAGATAAAAGAATACGATGCTCTTGTGTCGATGAGAACATTGACCCATGATATGTACACTAAGAGAGTACTTCTAATAACTGAGGTAATAGCTGCAGCAACAGGCGCAACCAGTACCTTAGAGAAAATGGGATCTGTAAGAACGTACACTCGACCCTGCGGTCCCCTGGTCTGCCCACCATAGCTTTGCGCTATGGGCTGCCGAACTGACGGGACTGAGGCACCCTCTTCCATAACCCTAGAAGTCTGAGCTGCTAGCTGTTGTGGCTGCCGGTAAGTTTGTCATCCTTGTGCAGACTAAACAATTGTTGCACTTGTCGTGCTCTGTACACTCCCTCCCTTAGGGCAGCTCCTACGAAAATGCCCTAGCTGGCCACACCCAAAACAGACTAGTGGCTCTCTTCCCTAAGACTAAATAGGTACTCAACTCTAAAATAGCCTTTTCTACAGGCATTTCGATGCACGATGCCCTAGTTGCCTGCACTGATAACAAATGAGCCCCCTCTTCTTTGGCCTTCTTGATGAAGCCACTAAGGGTGCCGATACTGTATGCTGCTAATTTGATCCCTCGGGATAAGAATTTGGACCGAATGACATCTGTTGCTTATTCCTGTGCTCCTCAAACTGCGCACCTCCTCCATCTTGCTAGGTTATGCTCTCTTTCTCTTTACGTGTTTCGTTCAAGGTATATTTCACGGTAATGGTTGACTCTACCAAGTTCGTAAATATGCGCATCCTTAATGCTACCACTCGATCTCTGATCGCGAGTCTCAAATCCCTCACAAATCTCTTTGCACGCAATTTGTCTATACCAACAATTTCCTGTGGAAAATGGGACAAGCTGGTGAATTTCGCCTCGTACTAAACCACAATCATAACTCCTTGGGTGAGAGAAAGAAATTTCTTTCGGTATAGGTCTCTAGAGGACTTAAGAAAGTATTTCTCCAGAAATACTTTAGGAAAAGATGCCCACGTACCTTCTATGGTAGTTTTGGAAAATTTTCACAATTCATGGGCATTACCCCTCAACTAAAATGCAACAAACGCAACCCTCAAGTCATCCTTGACTATTTGCAGTGTATCTAGAATCCTCGTCACAAGCTCCAGCCATTCTGTGGCCACCTTGGGATTGGGATCCCCAATAAAGGTAGGATGGCCAAGACGTTGAAACTCCCGCATCGCAACAGTCGCCATTAGCTCAGGTACTCTTGCCCTTCCCTTAGTAGCCTCGGCTAGCTGACGGATGAAACCCACAATCTCACATAGTATCCCTACCCCGTCTACTGGTCTTTGGGGAGAATTAGCATCCCTAGCATTAGGGATTGGCACATCCCCTTAGCCTAAACCATAACTACGGCCTCGACCACGACCTCGTCGTCTCCGCGCAGACATAACTTTTACATGAAAGAAATATAGAGTAGAACAACATAAGATTCAGTCATCATGTTATTACAAATATAAGCCACATAATCATGATAACACTTAGCCATTTATGATCATGTAAATAGGTTCCGTGTACCAAGAAGTACCATCAAGAGTGATGAGTAAATTTGGGTAACCTACTCAGATTTCTTGTAGAAAGTACATCGGACAAACGTATTTTTAACTCAGCATTCGAGTCTAATCTAAATGCTCAAAGGCAAGACTAATCAATCATAAGGCCCATCATCCATTCTCACGTGTACACAATACCTTCATACTCAATTGGTTATCATTCTCATGTTATCAAAACATTTAAAGACATTCAATTAGGCATACGCTATCATCCTCACAAGGTGATGCAACCTCTTCTACGAATCTTAGGTATTCGAACCTAGAACTATAATACTAAGTTGTCACACCCCAAAACCTAGGTCACGTGAACCACCCAAGAAAAACTCATTTTCTGATTCCAAGTTTCATCAAAACCACCCGAGCCTACATGGGTCTAAGTACGTAAATGAAAGCGAGATTAAAACCTTTGAAAAACGCACATCAAAGTGTTTATTTTATGTAAAAGAACAGCCCAAAAGAATAAGGTCACGGTCCCCAAAAGCTAATTTTTTAAAACAAACAAAAAAAATTTTAGAAAATTGCCGAGACCGATCGATTGGTCAAGGGACCAATCGAGAGGTTTTTAAAAATTCACCGGTTTTCCAACGCCTGTGAAAAAATCAAGGCTTACACAAGGCCGCTCGATAGACTGATTGATCGGTCCATCAAGCGGTCTGGGTCTAAACCACTTTTTTAAAACCCAACTTTTTTCCCTAACACCTAACCATTTTTTAACATTTTTGAAAGCTTTCAAGGCACAACCAAGCCATCTAAAATATGCTAAAACAAGGTTTAAAATCCTCCCTCGAGGCAAAAGAGTTGATATAAGCATAAAACAAGTAGAAAATGATAACCATTTCATACAATTATAAAAACATACAACCAACTCAGGGTTCCTCTCATAAGCATAGAACATGCATGCATTGTTAACAAAGCCTCAAGGTTTACAAAACATTACAAAACACATGCTTTAAGTCCAAAACATGGGACGTCATTTACATAATCCAACAACAAAAAACTAAGAAATTTAGTCTTCCGCCACCTCCAGGGCTCTTCTAGATCAATTCGCGTGATTAAATTCACTTGAAAGTTTTTAAATCCCACAACGTGTGCCGAAACCCAATAGGAAAAAATTAGTATATATTAAAAGCATAATATGCAATCACGAATTATATGAACACCTCGACTTCACGAGTTGCAAAACGATTTTCTATCCTCAAAACCATAAGTTTTCATATAATCCTACAACGTCCAACAATTTATTAAACATAAACAACACATTATTTTTCAACCTGGTTTTCACAACCCACAATGATTCCTATGTACTGACTATATCGCACTAAAAACAAATGTAATAACTATAGACTCTCGTCCATTAGCCTAGGACTGAGGTATCCAATGACCCGCTAGGTAATGACAAGTTCTATATAGGGTTACAATAACAAGCGCCTCCCACTGGGACAACCACTTTATTTATGGGATTAACCTAAAGGAACAAAGCACTTATTTGCATAAAATTTTTAAACTTTTACCAAGGAGAAATGGAAGCTCACGTACATACATATTGTTACGGCACATCTATAAAATCATTAAAAAGGCACACAGCTCAACTACGAACACGTTTGTAAATACACATATTCATGTACAAATGTCCAACGACATCCAGCTACGTTGTCCATAAAACCATGGAGATCGACCAATATTTTCCAAATATTTCCACCATCTCAACCGATTCATTTAATAACCAAGGCTCAACCCCAAGGGTTAGCTCGAATCCTCCAAAACTGTGTTTTCGCAACATATACACAAACCCTTCTGGTTTTTGGAACTCATCGTTTTGAAAACCACGGACACACACGTCCACCAACTTTGTAATAGATCATAAAAATGCATAACATGCTTTTTATTCTAGCCTAACAAGGTTTAAACACAAAGTTAAGTATTTATAGCATTTTAAAATGGTAAAAACGTGTATAAATCACATGTAGCATCCTTTTAAAGCAAGATAGTCTAGAATCCTACCACCTAGAGTTAAAAACTCGACACTTTAAACACCGATGAGAAACCAAAGTACTAAAATGAGATTTCATTTGGATAAATGTGAAACCCACGGTGCGTATAACAAGAACTGACTATGTTAACTCCAAGAACCAAGCCCAAAGTAAGCAAAAGGCTAGAGAGAAGGCAGATGGCTTGGTTTATCTCTAAACAAGGAAGAGAGGAAGCTTGTTGAGAAAGTTTTGGTTCAAAACCCAAGGCCACTAGCTGCCTTATATATAACCCACGAAGATAGATTGATCGATTGATCGGTCCTACCTAGAAAAGTTTTCTAACTTTCTGTCACGCTCCCAACAAGATCGGGATTGAAACTAACATGCAATCTAAGCTAACTTATGCATAAAACACATAGAAACATGCTCTTCTATAACGATTGAAATGATAAACACCACATTACATATATAGATAACAAAACAAAAAGGAACTGGGTCTCACAATATAAGGGAGACGACTCACGGCCAGGTGAATATGGAATGATCAGCTCCAACTTAAGTCGGGTTGCTCCCTAAAATTGCTGGTAAAACCATTAAATGTTATCATTCTAAAAATGAAAATGAGTAATAACTCAAATATCTATGTTCTTACACTAACTTTGCTAATGAATGTTGAATTTGTGCTATAAGTGAAACTTATATTTTTAAATAAAGTGCTGGGCATTGCCATAATTGTTGCCAAAGAAGGAAATGTTTGATCAAACGAAAGGCTTGAACATAAGTATGAATTATTAAAATAATTTTCTTTCCAATGTAACGTAAGTTTTTATTCGACTTGGATTGTGGGTCTAATTGACAAATGTTTGTAATAGCTGTATATTGTAACACAAGTAATAGCTCTATAATATGTTTATAAAATTTTATGCTTGTGCAAAACCATTTTTTTAAAATCTTTTCTGAATGGTGTTTTAGAGAATCCCTAAACTTATTGAATAAGTAGGCCTTGGGTGAGTTTTGACTCACTAGCCGGTCACAGATACCATTTGTGAAAATGGGTCGTAACAGCGAATTTGAACCTAAAGGATGAACGATCTTGGCCACGAGAAATCGACCTTCATCGAAGAGCTAGAGAGATTAGAAAAGGAAACATAGGTCAGCCTGATCATATGAGGCCTTAGCTCCCAAGCCGCTTTGAAAGGTGCACCCCCTGAACACTCCAATCGGCCAAGTATTGTTACAGATACGCAGCGATCCTGACCTTAAATGGCCAAGGATACTCCACAATAAGACATGAGCGCCTCAGTTTCATGGATGTCTTTTTGGGGTATATTCAAATTAGGATGGACCCAGCTGACCAGGAGAAAACATCTTTCATCACTAATCGAGGAATATTCTATTATAAGGTCATGCTATTAGAGTTGAAGAACACAAGAGCAACTTATCAGCGATTAGTTAACAAGATGTTTAAACAGCAAATAGGGGGAAAAATGGAGGTACACGTTGATGACATGTTAAGCAAGAGCAGACACGCCTCAAACCACCTGGCCAATCTAAAAGAAACATTCCTGGTACTTAGATAATATAATATGAAGCTGAACCCAGCCAAAAGCTCATTTGGCATAGCGGGTGGAAAAATTCTCGAATTCATTGTCAGTAAAAGGAAAATAAAGGCGAACCTCAAGAAGATTAAAGCAATGTTAGAGATGCATCCCCAAGAAACACCAAAGTGGTACAACAGCTAATCGGGAGAATAGCAACACTCAATCATTTTATTTTTAGAGCTATAGACTAATGCCTTCTCTTCTTCAAAGTATTGAGGAAAGCATTCGCATGGACAATTGAGTGTGATGAGGTATTCAAGGAGCTTAAGGAGTATGTCGCTACACCACCCCTCATTTCCCAGATGACCTCTAAGGAAGAGCTATTTTTATATCTAGCAGCATCAAAAATAGTTGTTAGTGCAACACTGGTAAAAGAAGAAGAAGGGATTTGAAAATCGATCTACTATGATAGTTGAGCTTATCGAAGGGCCAAGAGCTAGTACCTTGACTTGGAGAAATTAGCGTTTGCGTTGGTAATCTCATGAAGGCACTGTGCCTCTACTTTCAGGCTCACACAATAGTGGTACTCACCAACTAGCTGCTTCGATAGATAATACAGAAGCCAGATCTTTCAAGAAGGCTAGCCAATGGTTGGTAGAAGTGGGAGAGTTTGATAGACGCTAGTAGCTAATAATGGCCATCAAAGAGCAAGCCATCCCAAACTTCGTAGCAGAATTCAAAAATAGAGAAAAGAATGGAGGGGACAAAACTGAGTAGAAAAGTGAGACCCCTTAGTGAGTCAAAGAAGATAATTTTGAAGAATAAAAGACATGGCAAATTTACGTAGAAGGTTTAACCAATTCAAAATCTAGTGGAGCGGGCTTGGTCTTAATTTCCCCTCAAAGAGCTGAGCAAGTAAGAATATTCAACAATTCATAGCTAGTGGTTAGATAACTATAGAATAACTTTGAGGTTAAAGAAGAAAGGATAGTCATGTATAAAAGAATAGCGGAGGAGATTAGCAAAGGCTTTGCGAGAATTATAACTAACCAAGTACCAAGAGAGGAAAACTAGCGAGCATATATGTTGGCACAGTTGGCTTTAACACCCAATGAAGAACCTAGGGAAGATATTCACATCGAATACCTAGCAGAAACAAGACTAAAATAAATAAATGATTGCGTGGCTGAGGTTGGCAAAATGCAGGTACAAGTATTATGAGCTGAGCCAATAATCACATACCTTAGGGATGGGACACTCCCAACTGACCCAACAGAAACAAAGAAGTTAACACACCTAGGAGATAGGTATTCTTTGATGCACGAGCAACTATATAAATGAGGTTTCTCATTACCCTATCTTTGATGCCTATTGAGGGAAGAGACCAAGTATGCCATGAGAGAAATTCACGAAGGGATATGCGATAACCACTCAAGGGGCGAACCCAGCAAACAAAGCACTCAGAGCAGGTTATTACTAGCCAACAATGCAACATGATGCCTTAGATTTGATCAAAAGGTGTGACAAATGACAGAGGTTTATAGCCATAGCGAGCAACCACTAACTGAGATGACAGTTATTGTTTTCCCATGACCCTAAGTCTAATGGGGAATTAATTTGGAAAGACCCTTCCCTTAGGTCAAGGTCAAACTAAATTTTCTATTGTACCCATCGACTACTTTACAAAATGGATCAAGGTTGATCCCCTAGCAAAGATCACTAAAGAAAAGGCAATTGGCTTTGTTTGGAAATCAATCGTTTGTAAGTTTAGAGTTGTCACGCCCCAAAATCTAGGGTCACGTGAAAAGCCAACCAAAACTCATTTTTAACAAAATATAAGTTTTTACTTATAAAGCAATCAACCAAAGTCTACCATTTGAACGTAAAAAGAGTGCTCCAAGGTGTGTATCTCAATATAACATACATTCCGTTCCATACATGCATAATAGGCATCACATGTAGGAATTACCTTCAGAAATAGGCATCACATGTAGGAATATATGTCTCATAACAAAAAGGAAAAATTATATAAAGTCTTCCACCACCACGGGCGCCTCTAGATCAACTCCTCGTGATCATTAATACCTAAAAAGGTTTTCCAAAGTCCTACCACGTAAGTCGAAACCCAATAGAAACAAACTATGTTACAGTAAAGCAGGATATGTAATCACATAGCATAAAGTAGACTCAACCACATGAGCATAAAAGGTTTTACTCTATAAAATCTCAAGTTTTTTTATCCTCAAAACCAAGCATTCAACAATGCATATAACGTTTAGCAGTTAACGAAAAACAGTAACAAAATGTTATTTTCCACTCTGAACACACAGCTGAGGAAAAGATAATGATTCCTATGTACCGACTCTGTCATCCAAGGACAAAGGCAACAACTATAGACTCCTGCCCATTACCTAATCCTGAATCATTTTAGACCTGTTAGATAATGAAAATTTTTATATGGAGTTACAACAACGCAACCACACACGGGGGCAACCGGCTCTTTACGAGCTAAAATCGAGAGAAAAAGCACCCACCATGCTCTTTACAGATTACAACCGATGAAACAAGCACCCAATCCAAACACTGTCACGATACATCTATAGAATTATATAAAAACCAATACGTAGCTCAACTACAAAAACAACACTGTAAAATAGTTATACATCAACATGTATAAAAAGAGATCAAGTAGCCAACCGCCACATCATCCATTAATTATGGAGATCAACAAAAATATTTTTGAAATGTTGTCACTGTTTTTATTAAAACATTACAAAATCTGAGACTCAACCCCGAGGGTTAGCTCTAAACCTCCAAAATACAGTTTTCAAGATTTTCACAAAACCTCCATTTCCAAAACCACATTTTTTTGAAAACTATGAACATCTACAAGTTGATATCATGTAATAAACCAATAAAAAAAAGTGCAAAACATGCTTTTTATCCAAACAACTAGATTTAAACATGAAAATACAATATTTAAAGCATTTTTAACTGGTGAAAAAACATATAATTGCATGTAATACCCTTTAAAAACAACGTAGTCTAGGATCCTACATCGGAGAGTAAAAAACTCAACGCCCAAAAATTGAATTTTGTCAGAACGGGAATCTGTCCGGATGGATAAGCCAACAGTGTAGATAGCAAGAATCCACAAGCTAACGTCGAAAACTAGGTCTGGGCACAACAAAAATGTAGAGTGAAGGTGGAGAGTTTGGGAGAAAATGAGTTTTTTAGAAAGAAACAGGGACTGGAATATATATAGGCCACAAAAAAGGGCATCCTGTCGACTGAAATGCCCAATTCAGTCGATTGAAGGAGTTCTGGATCTCAAAACAACCTCCACTGCCATATCTCAGTCGACTGAAGGACCCCACTGTCGACCTAGTCGACTGGTCACCTAGTTCAGTCGACTGAACTGCTGGGAAAACAACTCTCAGCGCCAAAATAGGTTTTTCAACCCCGGGACCAACAAAACAAGCCTTAATAAAACTCGAGAAAGCATGAAACACATATATACATGCTGTTCTACAACGTTAAAGCATAAACCAAATGCCAAAGATACACATATAACAAAAAAGAACACGTCAAATATATATATCACAAAAAAGAAACGAACCCAAGACTCACAACTCTCTCCCCTTAAGAAATTTTGCCCCTGAAATTCACTACAAGGAGGCAAACAACTCTAAGTATCTAGCACAAACCCTGGACTTAAGCTCCCATGTCACTTCCTCAACCCGGTGACGCAACCATAGAACCTTGACATAAGCAATGTCCTTCCTCTCAATACCTGCTCTTTCGTGTCCAGAATCTTCACAGGTCGTTCCTCATATGTAACATCCTCAGCCACCTGCAACTCAGCCCAATCCAGAACATGTAACGGGTCAGGCTCATACTTTTGAAGCATGAAAATGTGAAACATGTTGTGCATAGACCACAACTGAGGTGATAAATCCAAACGGTACACTACCTCTCCAATCCTGTTAAGGATCTTAAATGTTCTAATGAAATGCAGTGAAAACTTTCCACTACGGGCAAACCTCATCAAACCTCTACATGGTGAGACCTTCAAAAACACATGGTTCCCTACTGCAAACTCCAATAGTCTCCTCCTCTGATCAGCATAGCTCTTCTAGCGACTCTGAGCTGTCATTTGACATTGACGAATTACGAAAATCTTCTTCGTCGTCTCCCGTACTAAGTCGGGTCCCAAAATTGTGGTCTCTCCCACATCTATCTAATACACAGATAACCTACACGTCCTACCATACAAAGCCCCATACGGTGCCATCCCAATACTAGACTGATAACTGTTATTGTATGCAAACTCTACTAACGGTAGATGATGTTCCCAACCCCAAAAATCAAGTACACAGGCTCTCAACATGTCCTTTAAACTCTGTATGGTCCTCTCATACTGACTTTCCGTCTGTGGGTGAAAAGTAGTGCTGAACGTCAAACTCGTCCCCAATGCCACCTAAAGACTTTGCCAAAAGCGCGATGTAAAGCGCGGGTCTCGATTAGAAACAATAGTCACAGGTACTCCGTGTAGCCGAATATCTCACGGGCATACAACCTATCCAGTTTGTCCACAGAATTCTTCACACGAATGAAAGAAAGTGTGCGGACTTCGTCAATCTATCAACCACAACCCAAACAGCATCGTGTCCCTTAGGTGATCTAGAAAGTCCTGATACAAAGTCCATTGTGACATTATCCCACTTTCATTCTGATATCGATAATAGCTGTAGCAATCCTACCGGTCTTTGATGTTCCGCCTTCACTTGCTGACAAGTAAGGCACCGAGAAACGAATCGAATCACATCCCTATTTATTCCCGTCCGCTAGAACTGACGGTGCAGATCATGATACATCTTCATGTCTTCTGAATGGACTATAAGACATGAATGATGAAAATCATATAGTACTGCGGCACGACATAACTCCTGTACAAACAACTTCCCCGTCAATCTCAAACTCTAATTTGGGCTCACAACCCACCCTGCCTCGTCTTTTTCACTAGCAATACAATCCCGGATCATCTGAGCCTCCTGACCAGTCTGCTAAATCTCTAGCACACATGTAACCAACATAGGTTGTGAAGTTACTGAAGATAAGGTCACACCTCTCCTTATCTTCCCGAGACACATATCAAACTCACCAATGTCTCCTAGCATGTCCCATTCTCGTATAGCCACAGAAGCTAACGAACCATGAGATCTCCTACTGAGGGCGTCGACCACAACATTGGCCTTCCCCAGATGGTACAGCAAGTCAAAGTCATAGTCTTCCAACAACTCCATCCACCGTCGTTGGAGCAGGTTCTCGTTTTTCTCCAAAAATAATTATTTCAAACTCTTGTGATTAAAGAAAATCTTAAAGTTCTCACCATAAAGATAGTTCCACCATGTTTTTAAGGTAAAGACCATGACTGCCAACTCTAGATCGTGTGTTGGATAGTTCTTCTCGAGGGTCTTCAACTGTCGAGATCCATAAGCTACAACCTTACCTCCCTGCATAAGAACACAACCCAGACCTTCATGTGACACTTCACAATACACTGTGTAACCCAAACCTCGCTCAAGAATAATCAACACTGGTATACTGGTCAACCTCTTCTTCAACTCTTGGAATGCCAACTCACAGTGCTCACTCCACATGAACATGTTGGAACACGAAAGAAAAATTAAGAACCGGCGCCGTGACCGTTAAAAACGGCGCGTGCGTTTTTCATGAAAAACGATAACATTAAACTGATATATTATTATTAAATATACATTCAAGAAACTTGTTCAAGTTTTTTTGATGCAGAACAACGATCCGAGATGACCCAATGATCTTCTCACATACATCCCGACGCACACGACGATCCCGGCGAGTGGGCACCGATCCGGATCTTCGTGTATCCTTGCCTTGGTTTCTTTCTC
>JAOTRH010036812.1:0-53995 GCA_034768845.1 Heliamphora exappendiculata
CACCGAGCGCAGGTCTCCCCTCTCCCTCTCTCTCTCTCTCTCTCCATATTATATATATATATATATATATATATATATATATATACATCACTCACTAGGCACCACCACGGCGCCACCAAGTACCTCCACCACCACACTTTGCCGCCACCACCACCCATGCACGCCTTCACTGCCGAAATCACCCGACCACGCGTGCATGCATTGCGTATTAAAAAATTCCAACGCTATTATTCAGGAGGAAGGAACATGTGTGTGAGTCTGGGTTAAGGATGAAGCTGTGCATGTGTGTGTGTGTGTGTGTGTGTGTTTGGGGTTTTGCATGTGTTTGATGTGTGCGTGTGTTACTGTGTCTGTTTGTTTGCTTTGCTTTTCACCACAGTGGGGCATTTGCTAGATTTTCATAGTCTCCTCAATGTCTAAAATCAGAAAGCTAAGAATAATTAAACAAATTTTATTTTTTGGAAAAAGGGAAGAAATTTTCGAACAAAAACTAAAAAGTGAAACTTTTATAAAGATATTAAAAATTAGGCGTTAAAATAAAGAATTTTGTAAAGCGATTCTATTCACATTTTTGTTAAGTTTAACCAGGTCTTTAATTAAAATAGGCATTTTAAAATAAAATAACTTAAAAGATTTTTTTTAACTATTCTGTTCTTTATTTAAGTTATATTTGTTCACTTAAAACATTTTTTTTAGTGTAAGCAAAGTTTTTAAATTTAAAAGTAAACATGGTTAAAAAAAACAAGCTAGTTTTTTTTTAGAAGAAATTAAATTTTATTAAACTATAAGGTTTATTTCAACAATTTTATGAGTTAGTTTTACAAAATAGATCAAATTTAAGTTAGCAAATCAATTTCAAAACAAATAAAAATCTAAATTTAATAAAAATTTGAAAATTTTTATCTCAAACCTTCTTTCAAAAAGATAAAATAAAGGGTTTCTTAATTTTAGAAATTTAGATTTTAAAGAAATAAATAATTTTGTTCTTTTAAGACTAAATTAAAAATAAATTAAGTCAATAAAAAAATCCTTTATGCCTTAAAAATTTACATTTTTTAGCTAAGTTTTAACAAAAAAAGGGAGTTTAAAATTTAAATGTTTCAATAAAGAATTTAGATTAAAGAATTTTACTTACCACTTTATAAATTTTAGTTAAGTTAAATTATGAAAATACGATTTTTTAAAATAAGCTTTCAAGTATTTAATTGAAAGCTTAAAAACTCAAGAATTTACTAGGATTCACTAAGGTAAATAAAATGTTTAGCCAAGTTATGCACGATTTTAATGGATTAGTATCTCACACTTGTATATATGTTTGATTTCTTACTTAGGCCTTGAGATCTCCTCACAAGAGGATTAGGAATTTGGGACCGAGAACAAAGAGAGAGTTTTGTCGCGCCTAAATTAATGTGGGGTGTTTAAGTATTATTTTGAACAAAAAAATACGTGCTTTAAAACATTACTTTATGTCTCGTGTCTTGAGCCATATGAACTAGCGATATTATGATTTCTTATATTCAAATGCCATGGTTTTTCAAATTTGATATATGTATATTTTGAAAAGTATGTGTGAGTGAAAGAAGAATTTTGACAATGATATAATATATTGTTCCAATGTGCCAAGTTGTAAGGGTTTTCGGCCCTTTATATCCCGTTAGGGGAGGTTACCCAATTATGAGTTTTATTTGTCCCTATAGGGGAGGTTTTCGTTAAGCGGAGATTAATACCTTAAAGGCTTTTGGGCTAAGTTTATAGCACATACCACTCGTGATTTGTGGAGAGTGACCCTCATTCTATTATGTTGCTATCCGTGCATTGAGAATTGAGATTACGGTACTATCAGAACTCCCGGTCTTAAGGTTAACGACTACTTGGACACTAATTGATACGGGTTGTGAATGAGACATGATTGTTTTAAAATTGTGACAATTATGCCGGGCAACTTTACTTTGAATATGCAATAGTGAATTCCGTGATTTGTGGCCTTTGAGCCTAAAGTGATCTTTTTACAAAGATTGAGAAAGTTTTTCACATGCTATGAGATTTTTCGTACTTTACATCTCTGGTAAAAAGTTTGAAGTTTTTTATTTCTAATTGAAATGACTGTTTTCTATCTTATTCATTATAATATTAAATACACTCTCTTATAACCTTTGTGGTTGCAGATAGCAGGGATGACTAGAGTTGACCTACCACAGTCGTCAGGTTCATAGCCCCGGGCTCGTAGTTAATTGTGACTTTTGTTTCAATCTTTTAGTAAAAGGACTAAAAATATGAAATGTTTTGTAAAGTGTACACCGGTTTTGGTATATAGGATAGCGTATCCGTAGTATGTACAATCACTTTGGTTCCTATAAATAAATAATTTCAGTTTGATTAGTATAAATACTCTTTGGTTGCTATAAATCACATTATCTTTTGGTCCTTGGAGAGAGAATGTGACATTTTGGTATCAGAGTCCTAGGTTTTAGATTTTGTAGATTCATTAGAAATATGGTCTGTGGTGGACCTTAAAATAGGTGCGTCTTCTTGAGTTTTGACATAGGCCTTGGGATATTGTACCCTTATCTTCGGACGTCTGATTGACTGGTTTCGAAGTCCATTTGGGAAACGCATTTCATAGGCGTAGGTTCCTAATTGTAAATCTAAGTATGTTGTTAGATTGGGGAGATAACATTTGATTTTTTTTCCTAAGTTCAGCTATCTTTTCCTTCTATATGAGCTGAGTTAGACTCTAGTGTCGAATCCTAAATCCATGCTTTTATTGTAATAGGATAAAGTATGGAACATCCAGAAGAGGCATCGTCGATTCCTAATGAAGTACAACAAGAAGCATCTTCCCAAATGAGACCAATACAACCTGATCCAACTATGAGAATGTTAGAAGCAATAGGAAGATTAATGGAACAAAATGCGAGGCGGATCGCACCACTAGCAAAGAGGACGAAAAACTCCATGATCAAACAGTTTAAGGACTTGGGTGCTAAAGAATTTGCAGGAACTCTTAATCCCATGGAAGCAGAAAATTCACTGAAGAGTGCAGTACACATTTTGGAAAGACTAGGAGTACCTGAAGATGACCGGGTTGACCTCGTAGCTTTCATGTTTAGAGGAGAAGCATACAATTGGTGGGAGGCTACAGACAGACTGTTAAAAATTCCAGTACCAGGAACTAACCCTTTAATACCCCAGAAAATCTCTTGGAATGAATTCGTGAAGGAATTTGAGGAACAATATAAGCCCATAACATATAAATATGAGAAGGAACAAGAATTTATTGATCTCGAGCGAGGAAGAATGAGTGTGCCCGAACATGAGATGAAGTTTATGGAGTTATCTCGGTATGCCATTCAACTTATACCTAACGAGGAAACAAAGTATAAGAGATTTAAAAAAGGACTAAACTTTACGATAAGGACCAGGCTGTCTGTCCTTGAAATCAGTAATTATGCAAGTTTGGTGAACAAGGCTCGGATGATAGAAAAAAGATGTCAAAGAAGGTGAAGGGAGGCGAGAAGATTTTAAGAAATGCAAATTTGGTAGTATCTAGATGAAAAACACAAGAGGTTTGGTGCTAAAAGAAATAACTCAAGACCACTGGTTTTTCGAAGCCAAAGTTACCAGTCAACCGCTAGGAACACCAAGATCAAAGGAAACCGATCAAATAAAGGAGTATCTGAACGAACAGAGGAGCCAAAGGCAAATGACTGTTTCAAATGTGGGGATGCTGATCACTTCAAAATGGATTGTCCAAGGCTCAACCAAGGAGTAATTTTCTATCGCTGCGGTGAACTAGGACATATAACCACTAAGTGTGGACAAGCGAGAATGTTGGCACAATCATTTATCAGAAGTAAAAGAATGGAGAACGTTGGACTGGCGAGGAATGTACATAATAAAGGGAAAGGAACAATGGAGCCGCTAAGAATTCTAGGAAGAGTGTTTGCAATCACTCGTCAAGATGTGCAGGCTACCCCCGATGTGGTGACAAGTACACTTATAGCCTTCAATAGAGATGCTTACGTTTTGATAGACCATAGATCTACAAATAAGATTAGTTGCTAAAATATTTTGGTCGAAAAAAGTTGGTAATCACAACCAAATTGTGTGGTCAGCGAAAGTGTTTCAAAAAAATTAAATTCTTTTACCGACCAAATGTTTAGTCACCTAAAGATATTTCTGACGACCAAGTGTTTGTCGGGAAACATTCATTTTTGCTGACGAAATGATTGGTCGCCAAAAGTTGTTTGTCGACTATAAGTTTTGGTCGGAAAAAGTTACTTTTGGTGACCAAAACCTTTAGCCGGGAAATAAATTCTGATTTCTATAACAGGTTTTGCCGACTATATAAATTGGTTGCCAGAGGTTGTTGTCTAGCGACCTAAAACTTTGGTTGGCAAAAAAATTTAAATTTTATAATCTTTTTCAGACCAAAATATGTTAGTTGACAAAAACAAAATTTATAGATTTTATTTAATACTAACGTATAGATTTTATCACTCATACATATCAACCTGTAACGCGTGTTTTTCAAATTCAAAACAATAATTAATATTATTCATAAAAAACAATCACAAACAAATAATTGTCAATCCACGAAATACACATGCGACTTGTGCGTACAAATCATAATACATCACAAACTAACACAAACTAGAGCAAGCTACTAACACTCCACAAAATAAACTTGTGACTTCTGCGTACAAATCATAATAAAAATTGCCCATCTATTCAGTAATCATAAATGTTCTTCAAAAATAATTTCAAAATAACACTTATAATCCATAATAAAAGTCATCGAATTGTATGATTAAAACAAAATGCAATCTCTTAAACAAAGCAGGCATCCATAAATTGAAATCCAATAGCAAAATTCCATTGAATACTTATAGGAA
This sequence comes from Heliamphora exappendiculata, assembly GCA_034768845.1. Taxonomy (NCBI): domain Eukaryota; kingdom Viridiplantae; phylum Streptophyta; class Magnoliopsida; order Ericales; family Sarraceniaceae; genus Heliamphora; species Heliamphora exappendiculata. The sequence goes on from JAOTRH010036812.1 coordinate 4,896, forward strand.
AACACACAAAAAAAACGAAGTTAATTATTAGGTAAACTGTAACCCAATAGCAACACTAGTTTGTTTGCATAAGAATGAGGTTCCCATATCATTCACCAAGTGGTTGTGTAGCAATTTTTAGTTTTTAACAACTGAACGGCCTGTTTTCATTAACTTTTTCATGTTTTTTCCTATAAAACTATACGCGGATTTTAAAATCGCATTTCGTAAGTTTCTACAAGCTTGCTTGCATAAGAATGAGGTGCCCAAATCATTCACAAAGTGATTTTGTGCTTATTTTTAGTTTTTAACCCCCGAATAGCCCGTTTTCATTAACTTTTTCATGTTTTTTGCTACAAAACTCTACTCAGGTATCGAACTTGCATGCTGTAAGTTTCTAAAAGTTTGTTTGCATAAGAATGAGGTGCCCATATCATTCACCAAGTGATTTTGTGCTTGTTTTTAGTTTTTAATGCCCGAACGGCTCGTTTTCGTTAATGTTTTCATGTTGTTTGTTATAAAACTCTACTCGGGTGTTAAAACCGCATGCCGTAAGTTTCTACAAGTTTGTTTGCATAAGAATTAGGTGCCCATATCATTCACCAAGTGGTTTTGTGCTTCTTTTTAGTTTTTGACCCCCGAATGGCCCATTTTCATTAACCTTTTCATGTTTTTTGCTATAAAACACTACTCGGCTATCAAAATCGCATGCCGTAACTTTCTACAAGTTTGTTTGCATAAGAATGAGGTGCCTTTGTCATTTCCCAAGTGGTTTAGAGTTGCTTTAGTTTTTAACCACTGAATGACCCCATTTTCGTGAACTTTTTCATGTTTTTAGCTACCAAACTCTACTTGGGTGTCGAAACCACATGCCGAAAGTTTCTACAAGTTTGTTTGGATAAGAATGAGGTGCTCAAAACATTCACCAAGTGGGTTTGTGCTTGTTTTAGTTTTTAACCACCGAATGGTCCGTTTTCGTTAACTTTTTCATATTTTTTGCTATATAACTCTACTCGTGTGTCAAAACCACATGTTGTAAGTTTCTACAAGTTTGTTTGCATAAGAATGATGTGCCCATATCATTCACCAGGAAGTTTTGTACTTATTTTTAGTTTTTGACCCCCAAACTGCCCGTTTTCGTTAACATTTTCATGTTTTTTGCTATAAAACTCTACTATGGCGTCAAAATCGCATGTCGTAAATTTTTACAAGTTTGTTTGCATAAGAATGAGGTGCCTATGCCATTTCTCAAGTTGTTGAGTGGTTGTTTTAGTTTTTGACTCCCGAACGGCCTGTTTTCGTTTACATTTTCATGTTTTTTGCTACAAAACTCTACTCGGGTGTCAAAATCGCATGCCGTAAGTTTCTACAAGTTCGTTTGCATAAGAATGAGGTGCCCATATCATTCACCAAGTGGTTTTGTGTTTGTTTTTATTTTTTGACCCCCAAACAACCCATTTTGTTAACATTTTCATGTTTTCTGCTATGAAACTCTACTCGGGTGTCAAAATTGCATGCTGTAAGTTTCTACAAGTTTGTTAGCATAAGAATGAGGTGCCTACGTCATTTCCCAAGTAGTTTAGTGGCTGTTTTACTTTTTGACCCCCAAACGGTCCATTTTTGTTAACTTTTTCATGTTTTGTGCTAAAAAGTCTACCAGGGTTTCGAAATCGAATGCCATACATTTTTAAAAGTTTGTTTTACATTAGAATAAGGTGCCCATATCAGTCACCAAGTGGTTTTGTACTTGTTTGCATAAGAATGAGGTGCATATGTCATTGCCCATGTGGTTATGTACTTGTTTTTACTTTTTGACCCTTGAATGGCGCATTTTGGTTAAATTTTTCATATTTTCTGCTATAAAACTCTACTCGGATGTCAAAATCGCATGTCGTAAGATTCTACAAGTTTGTTTGCATAAGAATGGGGTACCTATACCATTAACCAAGTGGTTTTGTGCTTCTTTTTAGTTTTTGACCCCCGAACGTCCCATTTTCATTAACATTTTCTTGTTTTTTGGTATAAAACTCTACTCGGGTCCCAAAATTGCTTACCGTAAGTTTCTACAAGTTTGTTTGCATAAGAATGAGGTGCCTATGTCATTGCCCAAGTGGTTTTGTTCTTGTTTTTAGTTTTTGACCCTCGAATGGCCTGTTTTCGTTAACTTTTTCATGTTTTTAGCTATAAAATTCTACTTACGTGTCAAGACCATATGTCATAAGTTTCTACAAGTTTGTTTGCATAAGAATGAGGTGCCCATATGATTCACCAAGTGGTTTTGTGCTTCTTTTTAGTTTTTAACCCTCGAATAGCCTATTTTCATTAACGTTTTCATGTTTTTTGTTATAAAACTCTACCCGTGTGTCAAAACCGCATGCCGTAAGTTTCTACAAGCTTGTTTGCATTAGAATGAGATGTGTATGTCATTCCCCAAGTGGTTTAGTGGCTTTTTTAGTTTTTGACCCCCGAACAGCCTGTTTTCATTAACGTTTTCATATATTTTGCTGCAAAACTCTACTCGGGTGTCGAAACCATATGCCATAAGTTTCTACAAGTTTGTTTGCATAAGAATGAGGTGCCTATATCTTTCACCAAGTGATTTTGTGCTTGTTTTTTTGCTTTTGAACCCCAAACGGCCCATTTTCGTTAACTTTTTCATGTTTTTTTGCTACAAAACTCTACTCGGGTGTCAAAATCGCATGTTGTAAGTTTTTACAAATTTGTTTGCATAAGAATGAGGTGCCTATGTCATTCCCCAAGTAGATTAGTAGCTGTTTTAGTTTTTGACCCTTGAATAACTTGTTTACCATGTTGAACGAATTGTTGCTCCATTTGTTGTACACCATAATATTAAGCATCTTAACAACAAACAACAATACAATCCTTTCACATTATGGGTACATTTTATGTTGTGCATCATCGAACAACTTATCAAAATTTGACACATCTTCCTTCTCGAAACTATTTTCCACTTCATCGATATTATCATCCATGATGCCCCTTATAAAGTTCCTCTAACATTTTAGGCAATTGGTCATCGTTCTCAGTGACTTCCTTTGACATTCTGCCTCCAATTCTTTCGCAAGCGCCATGATTTTCGACATTTGGTACACGAGGTTGATGAGCGGGAACAGGTTCCCTGTGGTATAACCAAGTCTTAGAAGATTGTGAGATTTCCCTTCGGATCAAATGAACGTAGACAACTTTACTACTATTTTTTTTTTCATTCATGCAATCAACACACGGACATCGAATTTCATTCCTGGGTCTTATGTGTTTCATCGCAAATTCAATAAATGACTTCACCCCTTCTTTATATTCTGTCTTGTTAACCTATTTCTTATTGTCATCCAACTCTTGTTCATTTTCTATCACTTGCAAATTAGTCATGCCTACACGTGTCAATGCATGCTAACTTCTCTAACTCCATTCTATTTTGGTATGCACTCAGAGAATAAATCATAATATATTGTTCGAGAAAGCGTGTTCAATTGGTCGTAGTATAGTGAAAAAGAGCAATATATTGTCTGAACCCACTTTATTTGAAAATTTTTAATGTACCAGTTTACATAATCATAACATATAATTATTCGTAACTTAATTCACAAATATTCATAAATGACAAGCAATACACCAAAAGATTATGAATAATGAAGGCCATTTTTAGTATCTCATACGCTAATTATGAAGGCCATTATGGGGATAAAGTTTGGTGTTTGTTGATTTGGTTTGATAGCTATTACCAGTCTACCACATAAGCTAATTTCCGAACATGAATTGGAAAATGTTAATGGTGCTCTGAACTTTATATATTATACCTGTTGTCCAGTGATATATGTAAAACATTTTGTTTGTTTATCAATCAGTTGGTATGATTTGCATCTTTCTCTCATGGAACTACTGGGGCTTGCAGACTTTTGCTAAGTTTACATTCACTACGTAAATTTGAACACACTAATTTTTTCTCAAATGGGTCCCACGTATTTATAGAGTTCGTCCAATCCAAGAGGGATGTGTTACGACATATGCACACCAAATGGCTATGTTTGGGCTAAATCCCACAATTTTGGTGTACAAAGGTCATTTTTAGTATCTTAGACATTATGAATTATGAACGTGTGTAAGAATCATCTATTCAAATTTGGACTAAACATATTGCTACCAACTGAACAATGTAGCAAACATATAAAGGCCAAGGAGATTACACAGACCTTTTGAACGCATTCAATAAACAATCATGTTCCTATTAGTGCAACATTCTATTCCTAATTCCAACATATCTAAGTTAGTAGTTGAACAATAACAAATACAATTATCCAGAAATTCCCAAATGAAATTTTCTTAGGTAGTGATTAGGTTGCATTCCCCTAAATTGACAATGTTATAGATCTGGGCGATAGAGTAACTATTGACATATTTCTCTCTTACTTGAGGGTGAAATCGCAGAGGTGAGAAACGACTAGCGGCGTGACCAATAGCGACAACTTGATCAGCGATGATGTTGACGCGACCAGCAACACCAGCGGTGTCAGCTACAGTGGTGGCACGACCAGTAGCAGCGAAGGCGTGAGCTGCAGTGGTAGCGCAACTAGTAGCAGCGGCGACGCGCGACAAGAAGCAGCGACGACTTTGGTGAATAACGGTACCAATGAGGACGAAGAAGGCGGTGACGCGACAAGCAGCTACAACTCTAGTGGTAACTAATGGCACCAGAGAGGACGAAGAAGAAGGATTATAGTGTGGAAATCTATTTTGCATGGGAAGTTGAATAGAGCTAAGCTGATGGCTAAAATGCTTCTAAATATAAAGGAAAACTACGTAGTTTTAACTAAACTCACTTTCGCCGACCAAATGTCTTAGTCAGGCAAGGTGTTTTAGTTTTGTCGACCAAATAGTTTGGCCGCCCAACGTATAAATATTTTTTTTATTTCATCACCGACCAAAATTAATTTGATCATCAAATATAACTCTTCAACGACCAAACTTTGGTTGTAAAAGGGTTTTCATCTTTCCCGCCATAAAAAATTGGTTTGGCTGCCAATCTTTCATCGACCAAAATTAAGTTTGGTCACCAAGAAAATACCTTTTCCCGACCAAAATAGTTTTGGTTGCTAAATATTTAGCAAACGCCGACCAACGAGATATCTAGTGGGAAAATGTATACTCATCGCCAACCAAAACTATTTTGGTCGCCAAAAATGGTCGTCAAAAGTGTATTTTCTTGTAATGTGAGCCATATAAACTTGCGATATTATGATTTCTTATATTCAAATGCCATGACATTTCAAAATATGCTATATGTATCTTTTGAAGCGTGAGTGAAAGAAGAATTTTAATAATGTTATGATATATTGTTCCAAAGTGCTAAGTTATAAGGGTTTTCGGCTCTTTATATTCCGTTAGGAGAGGTTATCCAACTATGAATTTTGTTTATCCCTATAGAGGAAGTTTTCCATTAAGAGGGGGTTATTACCTTAAAGGCTTTCGGGCTAAGTCCCGAGTTATAGCACATACCACTCGTGCCTGGTGGAGAGTGGTTCTCATTTAGTTACGTTGCTATCCGTGCATTGAGAATTAAGATTACGGTATCGTCGAAACTCCCAGTTGTCAGGTTGATAACTACTTGAACACTATTGGGTACGGGTTGTTAACGAGATGTGGTTATTTTAAATTTGTGACAATTATGCCGGGCAACTTTACTTTGAATATGAAACAGTGAATTTCGTGATTTGTGGCCTTTGAGCCTAAAGTGATCTTTTTACAAAGATTTAGAAACTTCTTCACATGCTATGAGATTTTTTGTATTTTACGTCTCTGGTAAAATGTTTGAAGTTTTCTATTTCTAAATGAAATGACTATATTTTGCCTTATTCATTATAATACTAAATGCACTCTCCTATAACCTTTATGGTTGCAAATAGTAGAGATGACAAGAGTTAGTTCACCACAATTGCTAGGTTCATAGCCCCGAGATCGTAGTTAATTGTGATATTTGTTATAATGTTTTAGTAAAAACACAAAAAATATGAAATGTTTTGTAAAGTATACGCAGGTTTGGATATACAGGATAACATATCCATAGCATGTACAGTCACTTTGGTTCCTATAAATAAATAATTCCAGTTTGATTAGTATAAATACTCTTTTGATTGCTATAAATCACATCAGTTTTTCGGTCCCTAGAGAGAGTATGTGATAAACCAAGCTTGTAAAACAAAAGAACAAAATTTTTCAATGTTTACCCAGACCACTCGATTGGTTAAAAGACCGCTCGAGCGGTCCTCGCCTGTGCTCGGTTTTTTCACTAACCTGTGAAACAACTGAAAGCACACATTGATTGCTTGATAGACCGCTTGAGCGGTCCATCGAGCGGTCTAGCTCTGGACCAATTTTCAAAACCCAACTTTTGAAATCCAACACTTAACCATTTTTTAACCTTTTTGAAAACCTTCGAGGCATAACTAATCAATCTATAACATGCTAAAACAAGTTTTAAAACCTTACTCGAGGCACAAGGTTCGATATTAAGCATAAATCCAATCAAAAATCATTTCATACAACTATGAAATTAAAACCACCAACCCATGGTTCCTCTCATCCTCTTACAAACATATATGCATTGGTATCATAGCTTTAAGACTTATAAAACATATGTTTTCGAGTCTAAAATATATCACACATTTACATTATCCAATATCAAAATTGGTATAAACTACCGAACAACAAAAACTAAGAGTTTTGTATTTCGCCACCTCTAGGCTCCTCAAGATCAAGCCACATGATCATTTTCACCTGAAAGGTTTTAAATTCAACAACGTGAGCCGAAATCTAATAAGAATAAAATATTATGAATTAAAATCATAACATGTAATCACGGATTATATAAACAACTCGGCTACACAAGTCTCAAAATAGTTTTCCAATCTCAAATCCACAAGTTTTTATATAATCCAATAACGTCCAACAATTTAATGAACATAAACAAGTTATTTTCCAACCAAGTTTCCACAACCACCAATGATTCCTATGTACCAACCATGTTAGACCGGGGATAAAAGTAACAACTATAGACTCTCACCCATTAACCTAGTTTTGAGGTATCCAATAACCTGCTAGGTAATGACAAGCTTTATACATTGCTACAACAACAAACGCCTCCTAATGGGGCAAGCACTTCATTTATGGGGATTAACCCAAAGGAGTGAAGCACTTATCTTGTGCAAGTTTTTGAACTTTTACCGAGGAGCAATTAAGGCCCACGTACTCACATGGTTATGGTGCATCTATCGAATCATCAAAAAGGCACACAACATGACTATCAAAACGTTTGTACGTGCACAACCATGTACAAACGTCTAAAGGCACATAGCTACGTCTTCCTTATAACCATGGAAATAAACTAATATTTTCAAAATGTTTTCACCACCTCACCCGAATCATTAAACCAAGGCTCAACCTCAAGGGTCAACTCTAAACATCAAAAACTATGTTATCGCAATATATTCATAATTCCTTTCGATTTTCAAAATTCATCCTTTTAAAAATCATGTATACATACATTCACCAACTTTGTAATAAACTTTAGGATGGAAAAATATACTTTTCATCCAACCAAACAATGTTTAATCACAAAATCCAACACTCATAGCAATTTAAAACGGTAAAAATGTGTATAATCGCATATAACATACTTTTAATGCAAGAGAGTCTAAAATCCTATCATATGGAGTTAAAGACTTGAAACTTTAACCACTAGCAAAAAACTAAAGTCGCTGAAATAAGATTCTGTTTGGATGAACACAAAGCCCTTAGCGAGGAGAACACCGTGTCACCTTCGCAACGTCAAAAACTAAGCCCGAAGCAAGCAAAAGGGTAAAGAGAAGGTAGGTTTTGGTCTTTCTTCCAAGAGAGAAAAAGAAAAGCTTATAGGAGAAGTTTTGCACCAGAACCCCAAGCCACTAGCTGCCACTCATATAACCCATGCCAAATCGATTTCTCAAGCGGTCTAAGGACCGATCGAGCTGTTCTTCTCAAAAAGCTATCTACTTTCTTCCACAACACTCAAACATGACCAAGATTGAAACCAACAAGCATATCTAAGCCAACACATGCAAAAAAATATATAGAAACATGCTTTTCTATAATAGCTAAAGCGATATACAACATGTCGAGAATATATATTGCAAAATTAAAAGGAACTGGCCCTCACAACTCTTCCCCCATTAAGAAATTTTGCCCCCAAAATTCACTACATGGTCAAGAAGAAAATAACTCTGGGTACCTAGCACAGACTTCAGACTCAAGCTCCCACGTAACTTCCTCAACACCGTGATAAAGCCACAGAACCTTTACGTTGGCAATGGTTTTTCCATGCAACACTTGTTTCTTCATATTCAAAATCCTCATGGGTCGTTCCTCAAAAAAAATGTCCTCGTCCACCTGCAACTCATCCCAATCCAAGATGTGTGATGGCTTAGGCTTGTATTTTTGAAGTATGGAAACATAAAACACATTGTGCACAGATGACAACTGAGGAGGCTAAGCCAGACGGTATGCCACCTCCCCAACCCTTTAAAGGATTTCAAATGGCCAAATAAAGTACGGTGATAACTTCCCGCTACGGCCAAATCTCATTAGACCTCGACGTGGCGAAACCTTCAAAAGCACGTGGTCCCCCACCCCAAACTCCAAAAGCCTCATCCTTTGATCTGCATAATTCTTCTGAGGACTTTGGGCCGTCACCAAATGTTGGCAAATCATGGTAATCTTCTCCGTTGTTTCCCGTACCAAGTCGGGTCCCAAAACTGCTGCTTCTCCCACATCTATCCAACATATCGGTGACCTACACGGCCTTCCAAATAAGGCCTCGAAAGGCGTCATCCCAATGTTAGACTGATAGCTATTATTATACACAAACTCCGCTAACTATAGATGATCCTCTAAAGAACCCCAAAAATTGAGTGCACAATCTCTCAACATATTCTCCAAAATCTGTATCGCACGTTCGGACTAATCATCTGTTTGAGGATGAAAAGCATGACTAAAAAGCAGATTCGTCCCCAAAATTGACTAAAGACTCTACCAAAAGCGTGACGTAAAATGCGGGTCTCGATCGAAAACATTGGATATAAGCACTCTATGTAATCGAATAATCTCACTGACATACAACTTACTCAACTTGTCCACGGAGTCCTTCACACGTCTGGGAAGAAAGTGTGCAGGCTTCATCAGTCTATCAACCGCAACCCAAATTATGTCATGTCCTTTAAACGAACTCGGAAGTCTAGATGAAAAATCGATCGTGATGTTCTCCCACTTCCACTTTAATACTAGCAATGGCTGTAGCAACCCTACTGGCCACAGATGTTCTTTCTTCACTTGCTGAAAAGTAAGGCACTGAGAAATAAACTAAACTACATCTCTTTTCATTCCCTTCCACTAAAACTATCGGCATAAATCATAATACATCTTAGTACCTCCCGGGTGCACTACAAGACAAGAATGATGGAAATCACGTAACACATTGTCACAGTGCGACTCTAGCACAAACACTCTCCCTACAAATCTCAAACTCTGATTCGGGCACACAACCCATCCCTTGGTGTCCTCCCTATAAGCAACACGATCTTGTAACATCTGAGCTTCCTGATCTGTCTACTGAGCCTCCAGAACACTGGCAATCAACATGGGTCGTGAAACCACTAAATATAATGTCGCACCCTCCTCTGTCTCCCTGAGACATAAGTCAAACTCAGTAACCTCTTCAAGCATGTCCCACTCGCGCATGGTAATGGAAACTTACGAACCATGAGATCCTTTGCTAAGAGCATCGTCCACGGCTTGGCTTTCCTAAGGTGATACTGGAGATCAAAATCACAATCCTCCATGAACTCCATCCACCTTCGCTGACGTAGATTCAGGTCTTTTTGAGAAAATAAATACTTTAAAACCTTGTGATCTAAGAAAACCTTAAAATGCTTACCGTAAAGATAGTGTCGCCATGCCTTTAAGGCAAAAACCACGATTGACAACTCCATGTCATGTGTCGGATAGTTCTATTCATGAGTCTTCAACTGCCGAGATCCATAAGCCACAACCTTACCTTCTTGCATCAAGACACATCCCAAGCCAACATGTGACATGTCATAGTAAACAGTGTAACCAAACCCCATTTTGGAATAACCAACACAGGTGCACTTGTCAATCTCTTCTTCAGTTCCTGGAATGCCAACTCACAAGACTCACTCCAAACAAACTTGACTCCCTTCTGTGTAAGGCGAGTCATCGGCGTAGCGAGTCGAGAAAAGTCTTTCACGAATCGTCGACAGTAGCCTGCCAAACCCAAAATACTACGAATCTCAAACACAATCTTCCATTGGTCCTAATTCATCATTGCATCCATATTTGAAGAGTCCACATATACTCCATCTCTTGACACTACATATCTAAGAAATTTCACCTCAGGCATCTAAAATTCACACTTTTTAAATTTTGCATACAGTCAATCTTCCCTCAAAAGCTGTAGAGCAATATATAGGTGTTCCTTATGCGTCTCCCTCGATGGTAATTAGATGAGAATGTCGTCCACAAACATGATCACAAAGCTATTAAGATATGGACGGAATATGTGGTCCATCAAGTCCATGAATGTCACATGAGCATTCGTCAAACCAAACGGCATGACTAAAAACTCGTGGTGACTATAACGAGTTTGAAAAGTGGTCTATGTTATATCTTCATCTCTGATCCTCAACTGGTGACACCCTAACCTCATGTCGATCTTCAAAAAATAGTATGAACCCTTTAATTGATCGAACAAATCATCAATCCTTGGCATAAGATACTTGTTCTTCACCATTACCTGATTCAATTTTTAGTAATCAATACCCAACCTCAAAGACCCATCCTTCTTTTGGGAAAACACAGCTGAAGCTCCCCATGGCGATGTACTCGGTCTTAAAAACCCTATCTAACAACTCCTAAAGCTGTACCTTGAGCTCCCGCAACTCTGCTGATGTAAAACGATAAGATGGCATTGAAATAGGAGTGGCTCTCGGAATAAGATCGATAGAAAACTCTACCTCATAAGGTGGTGGCAACTCGAATAGATCATCAAAAAAGACATTTAAGTAGTCACAAACTACAGGGGAAAACTCTCCCTAAACACCGACAGCTTCATCCAACATGAGAGAAAAAAAGAGGAAACTAAGGTTTCCTTGGTTTTGCATAATACTATGCATGGGCACTGAACCATCGACCCAATCACCCACAAAAAAAAACAATCACCCTTAAGTGTACAAATTGATACCATTCGTCGATCACAATCGATATAGGCACGATAGGTGGTCCGCCAATTCATCCATAGGATGATCAAATCAAACTCTAAATAGCGGTCGAAAATCTCTAACTCACAAGATCTCAAAACTCATCCCAACACCACATTTCCACCGATCGAGGTCTCTACACATACCGCGCTACCTAATGTTTCTATCTCTAAAGCCAAAGTAGATGCAAAAGCAGATGAGATAAAAGAATGTGATGCCCCTGTGTCGACAAGAACACTAGCCCATGAACAGTACACCAAGTGAGTACCTCTGATAATTGAAGTAGTCGATGCGGCATCAGGCATAGTTGGTGCCTTGGAGGAGCTAGAATCTGTAAAGGCATTCAATTGGCTCTCTAGTCACCTAGTTTGCTCACCAAAGCCTTGTACCACAGGTTGTCTCACTGACTAAACTGTGGCATCCCTTTTTGTGACCCTAGAAGTCTGAGCTGCTAGCTGTTGCTGTGGCTGCCAGTAAGTCTGCCGCCCATGTACTAACTGAACAAGTGGTACACTTGTCATGCTCTATACACTCCCTTCCTAAGGGCAGTTCTGACAAAAATACCCTGACTGGCCACACCCAAATTAGACTGGTGGCTTTCTCCCTTAGAACTAAACAGGTTCTGAATTCTAAAACTGTCCCATATGTGTGCAACTAATCTCACGATGCCCTGGTTCCCTACACCAATAACATATGAGGTCTCTTTGCTTCGACCTTCCTGATGAAGCTACCGAGGGCGCTGGTGTAGAAAACTACTTATGTGACCCAAAAGGATGAGAACTAAGTTCAAAGGATATTTGCCTCTTATTGAAGCGCCCATCGGACTGTGCATATGCTCCACTCTATGGTGCCCTGACCTCATTTGGTCTACAAGTCTCACTCAATGTGTTCTCAATAACAAATACCAATTCCACCAACTCTGTGAAGGTACGCAGTCTCAATCCTACCACCCGTTCCCTGATTGCAGGCCTCAGACCCCTTTTGAACCTCTTCAAACGTATCTCATCCATGGACATACAATCTGTGCAAAGAAGGATAAGCTAGTAAGCCTCGCCTCATACTAAACAACACTTAGCACTCTCTGGGTGAGGGAAAAGAACTCCATACAATGAAGATCCCTCGAGGACTCAGGAAAGTATTTCTCTAAAAAGACTTTCATGAAAGCATCCCACGTACCTTCCACAGCGATTCTAGCAAACTTTCACCACTCCTGGGCGTCACCCCTCAACTGAAAAGTAGCAAATGCAACTCTCAAGTTATCCTCGATAATCTGTAATGTATCTAGGATCCTTATTACAATTTTTAGCCATTTTGAGGCCACCTTGGGAACAGGATTCCTAACAAAGGTAAGAGGGATAAGATGCTGAAACTCACGCATCGCAACAGTCGCCCTCAGCTCGGGTATGCTCGCCCTCTCCTAGCAGCCTCAACTAGCTGATGGATGGAATCCGCCATCTCACGTAGCAAATCTACCCCATCTACTGGTCCTTCAGGTGCATTAGCATCCCCAACATCAGGGACTAAAATATCCCCTTGGCTTAAACCACGACCACGACCCCGACCCCGACCACGACGTCGTCCTCTTCACGGGAACATAGCCTCTATATGAAAGAAATATAGAACATAACAATATAAGATTCAATTCATCATGTTATTATCAACACATATCACTTAATTATGCTAACACTTAGCCATTCAAGATCATGCAGACAAATTTCATGTACTGAGGACCACCGACAAGAGTGACAAGTCGGCTTGAGTAACCTACTTAGATTCCTTGCTAGAAAGCACATCGGATAAATGCATTTCTAACTTGACTTTCAAGTTTGTTAATCCAAATGCCCGAAGGCAAGACTAATCAATCCTAAGGTCCAAACTCCATGCTCACATAATACACAAATTCCTCATGTAATAACAGATTATCATTCTTATGTTATCCAAAACATTTAAACACATGTATATCAAGAAAAAATGCATTTTGTAATACCAAGATCCACCAAAACCACCCGTTCCCGAACGAGTCAAGAACGTAAGTCAAAAACGAATTTAAAACCTTTGCATAATGCAATTCTGAGGGTTTATTGTGGTGCCCCGTCCTCCGGACACGTCAGGACATACATAAATATAAATAAAGAGATATTCTAACTGTTCATTTGTATTTATATACGTTAATTATTACCTCATAAAGGAGTTCTGAACCGTTCAAAAGTACATAACTATAACAATTTCACCAAGAAATTTCAAAAAATTACACTAAGCAGTGAAAAACTGAATATAAGAACAAAAGAAGAGGTCTCCACTCCTCAAAAAGCACTAGCGGGATCCATGTGCTCTTAGAACTCACCTTGTTCTTCAAACTCTTCTTCTCCCTCTGGGATGACTTCCTCCAAGAACTCATTCTCATCTGTGGCACGAATGCCATGAGCCCAGGGCCAGAAGCAAAACACTTTAACCTTCTAACTAATCTCACGGCACAAAATCACCACAACGCATACCATTTAACACCCAGTACAGTTTATAATCAAGGAGACAGACAAATTGATGATAGGATAGCAGATAAGTCAATAAACATGTGCATATGAGATGCCGTTTATGAAAGCAGATGTCTAACCCAACATGCACCCATATTATAACAAGAATTCCATACCAGGAATCACTAGAGTAGACTTTCATGGGTATTTGATCTCTAAAGCCATCATCGCGCCTCGTTGCGAATAGTAAATGCACGCCTTGGCTTCATGCCTTAACTATTTTACTCAATGGTAACACGGTGGGGTCCACGCCATACTCCGGGCCAACAAATTCAATAAACCATTTCAATCAGTCATATCAGACATAAATCAAGCGGTGTGTCCCACCTTAAGACTCGTGATGCCTTCGCTGATGTCAACCCAAAGTCTAAGCTATCGAAATCAGAATGCTAGCAACGAACCCATGCTAGGCGTGTCCCAGGTGTGGTGCACAAGAGAAATTTATCCCAAAATATTTTTAAAAATGGCAACCAATGATGCCCTAGACTTAGAATCATGAATGACAACTCCACATAACCCATCCCGATTATAAATCAACTAATCAAATTCTGAGTGGCACCATTATGTTCCCGTACATTAGGTTCCCATACATCAACGTTTCTGATCACTACGGCGTATAGCGGAAGTTGGGCTCAAGACGTGATACGGCTCAGGACATACATGGCCCAAAGTTAACATATCCAATACAATAATCCGAATGGCACCATTATGTTCACGTACGTTAGGTTCCCGTACATCAACATTCCCGATCACTATGGTGTATAGCAATAATTCGGCTCAAGACGTGATACGGCTCTGGACGTAACACGGCTCAAGACATACATGGCACAAAGTTAACATATCCACAATGGTTTACACAGTTGGACTCCAATATTCCAAGATGCAAGTGACAATGCCCATGATGTGAAATATGGATCTCAAGTACTACTATCTATAGTATGGCATCAACTAACATGGCAAAGTTCATGATACAACTCGCAATTCATAAAGTATAAGTATATGAAGCACAAGCTACAATTCTCAAGATATGATTCAACATGATGGCATGAATTCAAAAACATCATACATTCACTTAGAAACACTAATCAACTAATTAAAATCAAAAATCATTTAAAATTTCGGGTCTCATAGTAAAGGGTACTTAATTCACACTTCGCAACTTTTAAGGCAAAAAATCAAGTATTAAATTAAAAGAGCCGACAAGGTTTTGGGGTATCTAGACTTGAAATCAAGCTATGATTTTTATACACCATTTAGAAAAATATATTTTCTACAACTCTCATGTTTAACACCAAGGCCAAAACCTAAGGCAAAAGGGTGAACAAAACATCCTAAGCAAAAATGGTTCAGTACTTTTCTCAAGATTTCACCAAAAACATGCTTCTGTTGGTCTCGGTTGTGGGGTATCATATCAAGTTTAAATGAGCCCATATTTTTGTATGTTCTATCTCAGCAAGTTCTCTATAGGTTTCATATTTAGAGCTAAGGGTAGTTGTTTGGAACAAGTTAGACTTTTTGGCCATTTTAAAAAATAGGTTCTGTCAGCCGCCAAAATTCAACAAAGCTGTCTTTGGAGTCTCCTCCCAAGGTTCTAAGGTCTGGTTTTTGAGAAGCTAGTACTTTCATATGTTAGCTACAATGTTCATGTAGACCACTTTTGGAATAGGTCATTACAAATAGGGATTTTGGGCTACACAACAATATGTGATAGAAGTGTCCCTTGAGGGCAAAAACTCAACAGATACTTTCAAAGGGGTTTTGACCTATCAAAACTCAATATCTTGTACTCCATTTTGGTGGGTAGATAGATATATATTTTATCTACAACTTTTATGTTTTCAAAAAAGTTCGTATCTCACTTTAAATTAGGATTTCTAAGTCAGTAGTGTTGACTGGTTGAAAAATGACACACTTTGGTAAAATTGCAATATCTCGAGTTCTACTTATACAAATGAGTTGAAACCAATTTTGGATGAAAGATAACACAAAAAGATAAATCTGGACATAAAGACCATTCTTAGATCAATTTTCTACATTGAGTTATGGCATTCCAAATTTCAGGGCAGAAACATCTATGTTCTCAAAAATCAAGTCTCTTGGGGTCCAAGTTTTCTATTTATGTAATGTCAAGTTTTTGTTCCATTTCCTTGCATGCTTGCCTTTTAGACATTAATATCAAGGTTTCAGCACACTTTTAGGTTATCAAACTAAAAAATAACAACACACAAACAAATCTCATATAATTCAAGAACACAACAGCCCCTATTTTGTTACTACGCCGCCTTTTCGGTTTGTTTTCGGTTCTCGATTCTTAGAATGTTTAAAGGGATGTGTTGGGGGATATTTTGACGGATATTAGAAACAAGGTTAAGAGGTTTTACTTACTTATTTGTGGGCTCAAGGGATGGTGGTATGGAAGGACTTAGCTTTAGGAAAACCCCTCTTCATTTCTTAGCTCCCCTCTTCCTTCTTTCTTTTGTTTCTTCTCTCAGCTCATCCAAACCTTTCAAGAATATTTCAATTCTGGTTTTTCTTCCCCTCTTGCACGAAAATATGAAGGGAAGGGAGTGGTGTTTGGCTTGGTTTTTATAGGAGAAGGCTAGGGAATATGGAGGGAACAAGAAGTACCAGGGAAAGACATTTTTTTCTTCTTTTTAATTAATGAGATTTGAGTTGAATTGAATGGGTGCAACTTTTGAGAGCTAAAAATAAGATATGGGGAAGATAAATACAGCTACGAGGCTGTTTGGGGGACGAAAACCTGAGCTCACATCAATCAAGGGATTTTGCATTGGTTTGCGTGCCCTTTTGTGCAAGAAAATGAATTAAAAATTAATTTAGTGTATCTTTTTGGTGTCTTTTCCTACTAAAATCTATTATATTAGTATGGTTATGATAAATATAGTATTCCCATGTATTATCATAGTTTTCATAGTAATACATTAAATAGATGTAGTCTTTTAAGCCAAATTAAACTATTTTGGCAATATATGATTTTTTGACTTATTTTGTTGTGTATGAATTTTAATAATAATTTGTTTACTTTTTTAACCTATAACACTATATTATTATGAATATTACTTGTTTCACAAGTATTCGATCATCATAATACTTAATTTAATATCTTGCTCATCATTTTAAGTCAAAAAGAAAGCAAAAAGTTACTTTTTGGTACTCTTCCCAGGGTGGTCGGCCACTAAGGGGTATTTTTGTCATTTTTGATGTTATTTTTTTCTTTACTACTTAATTGTACTTAAATTCTTGATTTAGGGTATCCATGTGTCAAAATTTGGATTTTAAAGATTTTTTACTGTACTAGGGGCAAAACGGTCATTTTACCTTACTTACGAGGATTTTTTATTTTTAATTCATTATTTCATGATTTTTACTTCATTTAAAATGTTGGAAGATTCTTCGGGTGTTAAGGTTTTGTTGCCTGAATTTTGGACCTTTTTAGGGTTTCCAGATCGAACTTAAGGTTTTCGATTCGAGTTAGGATTTTGAATCTCGTCCGTACTCTATAGCCTTGTGGACTATCTATCACTAATACTAGGGTCCGAGCAGGGTCGTTACAAACTACCCCCTTGAATAAATTTCATCCCCAAAGTTTCGCCCCCGTACTTCATCGTATGGAAAGTTGAGGATGATTTACTAACATTGTGCCTTCTCGTTTTCCAAAATTGTGTCCTTATTTACTTGAGTTGTTCTCTATTGAGGGTGTGGATAAGGCCGTACCCATATGTTCAGCACTTAGAGCAATGGCTATTTTATCCTTCTAACAATCTCAAACTGATTACTACCAAATTTTCAAGAACCATGTCACATAACCAACTAGCTCCAAAAAGTTCGTATCTCTGTCACGTTAGTTGGCCTCTTCCCATTAACTGTTGCTTCTACTTCTATTGGGTCCACTTGAGTTTCATCTCCAGATATAACATGACCTAAAAACATCACCTAGTCCAACTAAAACTTAAAATTACCAAGGTTTACATACAACTTGTGCTTTCTCATGACCTACATAGAATCTTCAAATGTTCCATGTGTTCCTCTTCACTCTGAGAATACAATCGAATATTGTTTATCAACACAATTACAAATTGGTTTAGAAAGCTTCTGAACACTCGATCCATCAGGTTCATAAACACAGCAGGTACATTCGTTAACTCGAAAGGCAACACCACAAATTCATAATGCTCGTAACGAGTCCTAAAGACAGTCTTGGGCATTTGTGACTCCCGTACTTTTAATTTTTTTTTGTATCATGACTCGAGTCTATCATTGAAAACACATTGGCTCCAAAACACAACATACATCGAGTACGACATTCACAAGCGATCTTATGTCTCTAAACTAACCCACCACCGAAACTGATTTCAAACATTCTCTACTTCTGTCTAGAAAGACTGTCACTTTACCGAAAACCAGCTCATTGCCACATTCAAACGTACATCAAAGACTACTTCTCGATTGACTAACGACTTTTAACTCAGAATCACATCACGACTTTGTGTTGCACTACTCTAGCCTTACGACCATAAACATTAATATCACCACTTGAACCTAATGAGTCACTAGGGCTAAACATACCACACAGACTAAATGCTTCCTAGGTATATGCTTACCCATATGGATCCAGTCACAGCCTTGTCACATATTTTCTTTACGTACATACCATCCACCCTACAATCCTTTAACTGAACAGTACTAACTCCTGATTCTAAAACCTCTTATCATCATCACTCAATCCCTTCACACATTTTCTTCCACACAATCAAACCAAGAACCATTTTCGCACTTTAATTATTTTATCTTACCCACATTCTACCAAGACACTCAATTCACTCAAGGCCAAATACAAAAATTATACCCATGAATTCGTATAGTCTCACTTATGCTTCCACACTTCTCATCCAAACACTTATTACTCCCACGTACTCACACTAAGTTGCTACGCAACTCCACTAGAAATAACAGAATTATATCACCCTTCAACTTCTCATACATAGAGTTCACACGTTCTCATAAGAAAATTCCTTCTCTGTACTAGTAACATTTGCTCACCAATCTAAACAAACTTGCTCTAATGGGTCACATCACAAAATGTTTTCGAAAGCAACTTCCTTGCGACTCACATCTATACCACAATGGAAACCAAATACCACTCCATAAGAGTTACATAGTCTAGACGCCAAACGAATACGAACTAATACTTTAAGAACCTACCATGTGAATAATTTGGTCTGTCTAAAATGTGCACTCCACCCCTCAAACAATCTTCAACGTCAATGGGACTCACTGTTTTCACAAACTCCATGGCACCTAAATCCTAGAATTGTTTAACTAAAGAGTTACCAGTCTTTGAGGTGATTTTGATAATCTTGATGACGAAGTCTGTAATCACATGCTTTCATTTTCTCTCTAGTCTTTCCAAAGGTTGCTCCATTCCTCTTGGCTTCTACCATTTGTTCTTAACGTGCTAGTACGTTGAGTTTGAATGTCTCTTCCAATAACTAAATTTTTTTCTCATGCAGTTGGTCATTCAAGGGTAAAATGAACATGATAAAAGGTATGGCTACGGTAATTACCTAGTCATGTGATCCATTATGACTTGGTGGTTAATTCTTCATCGGGCTCTAAATGTTCAATGTTGTGATCAAGATTGTTCATTCTTTGATAGTGATGGCAAATATCCAAACTCTAACATTTTGGTGGGAAGGCCAGCGTGATTATCGATGTATATAGACGTACCTCATTTGCTAGTGTACTAAGGTTAATGTGAGTTTTGAGGCTATTTATCATATTTCACCTTTTATAATGTATAGATGATAATAATAATTAATACAATGCATCGTATAGAGCTCGAACGTGACAGAACGCATGGTTTCCCATAACCCAAGGCCTGAAGGTTCACTAAACCTAAGCTCTGATACTAATTGTGACGCCCCGTCCTCCGGGCATGTCGGGACATACATAAATATAAATGAAGAGATATTCTAGCCATTCATTCATAATTACATACGTTAGTTATTACATCATAAAGGCGTTCTAAACCATTCAAAAGTACATAAATATTACAGTTTTACCAAGAAATTTCAAAAATTACACTACGCACGAGGGTACTAAATATAAGCATAAAAGCATATGTCTCGACTCCTCATAATGCACCAGTGAAATCTACGTGCTCTTGGAACTCACCATGTTCTTCAAACTCTTTTTCTCCCTCTGGGATGACTTCCTCCAAGAATTCCTCCCTACCTATGGCATGAATGCCATGAGCTAAGACCCAAAAGCAAAACACTATAACCTTCTAACTAATCTCACGGCACAAAATTTACCGCAACACATACCATAAACACCCAATACAGTTTATAGGCAAGGAGACAAATAAATTTATGACATGATAGCAGATAAGTCAATAAAAATGCGTGTATGAAATGTAGATGCCCAACCCAAAATGCACCAAGATTAGAACAAAAATTCCACGTCGGGAATCACCATAGTAGACTTAATGGGACTTGATCACCAAAGCCATCATCGCACCTCGTTGCGAATAGTAACCACGTCGCTTGGCTTCATGCTACAGCTGTTTTACTCAATGGCAACGGCGTGGGGGCCGGCCAACCAAAATATTCAACCACCCTTATTCGGACCAACAATTTCCACCTTAAGATGCGTAATGCCTTCGCCGGTATCAACCTAAAGTCTAAGAGAATTCAAGAGATGTTCACATTATATAAAGTACCAAGATGAGGGATTTAGGACAGCCACAATTGGGCTCTCTCTGAATTACCACCGCAGTACGATTAGGTCAGCCGAATTAGGCTCTCTCTGAATTACCCAATGTGAATAGGTTAATCAAATTAGGCTCTCTCCAAATTACCACCATAGTGGGATTAGGTCAGCCGAATTAAGTTCTCTCCAAATTATCCAATGTCTAAGCTATCAAAATTAGAATGGTAGCAACGAACCCATGGTGCCCAATAATATTTATAAACTATTTCTGTAACACTGGAGACGCACCTAGGGTGTACAAGCCAAAATTTTTCTGACACCGGGGACGCACCCAGGGTGTATAAACCAAAACATTTTCGAAAATGGCAACCAGGTACGCCCTAGACTTAAAACCAAGAAGAATAATCTCAACACAGCCCATCCCAACAATGGTTTGCACAGATGGACTCCAACATACCAGAATACAAATAACAATGTTCATAATGTGTACCATTGATCTCAAGTGCAACAATTTATAGCATGGAATTAACATGGCAAGATTCGTGGTATAACGCACAAAGCATAAGGTACAAGTATGCGAAGTACAAACTACAATTCTCAAGATATGATTCAAATATGATAGTATGGGTTCTAAATCATCATACATTCACTTATAAACATTAATCGACTAATTCAAATAAGTCATCATACAAAAACTCGGGTCTCATAGCAAAGGGTGCTCGAATCACACTTAGCAACTTTTAAGGCTAAAACCAAGTATTAACTTAAAAAGGACGACAATATTTTGGGGTATCTAGACTTAGAATCAAGATATGATATTTATACACTATTTAGATAAAAATATTTTCTACAACTCTCATATTTAACACTAAAGCCAAACCCTAACGTAAATGGGTGAACATTTTATCCTAAGTAAAAACGGTTCAGTACTTACTTCAAGATTTTACCAAAAATATGCTTCTGTTTCTCTCGATTTTGGGGTATCAAATGACGTACAAATGAACCCATTTTTTATTATGTCCTATTTCAACATGTCTCCTAAGAGTTTCATGTTTAGAGATAAGGGTAGTTGTTTGAAACAAGTTAGACGCGTTGGCCATTTTAAAAAGTAGGTTCTGTCAGCCACCAAAACTCAGCAGAGCTAGTTTTTTACAGAGGGTTTAAAATAGTTTTGAGGTATCATCCCGAGGCTTTAAGGTCTGATTTTTCGGCAAAAAGTACTTCATTATGTTAGCTACAATGTTCATATAAACCACATTTGGAATATGACACTACCAATAGGGGTTTTGAGATATACACAAATAGGTGACAGAATGTTCCTTGGGGGCTGAAATTCTACAGAGCTTTTAAAAGGGGTTTTGATCTGTCAAACCTCAATATTTTGTTCTCAGTTTTGGAGCATAAATAGATATACATGTTATCTACATCTTTAATGTTTTGACCAAGGTTCGGATCTCATATAAAAATAGGGTTTCCAAGTTAGTAGTGTTGACTCATCAAAAAATGACACACTTTGGTAAAATTGCAATATCTTGCGTTCTGGTTATGAAAATGAGATGAAACCAACTGTGTATGAAAGATAACACAAACATATAACTCTAGACATAAAAATCATACGTAGATCAATTTTCTACTTTGATTTATGGCGTTTCAAATCTCGAGACAGAAACATCAAAGTTCTCAAAAATTAAGCCTCTTAGGGTTCAAGTCCTGTACTTATGTCATGTCAAGTTTTTGTTCCATTTCTTTGCATGCTTGTATTTTAGACTTTAATATCAAGGCTCTAGCACACTTATAAGTCATCAAAATCAAGGATAACAACATACAACAACATCTCATGTCATCCAAAAAACTCAATAGCCCCTTGTTCTTAACTACAACGCCTTTTCGATTTGATTTCAGTTCTTGATTTATAGAGTGCTCAAAGGGATGGGTAGAGGGATATTTTGAGGGATCTTAAATACAAGATTTAGAAGTTTTATTTATTTTTTTGAGAGCTCAAAGGATGGTGGCATGGAAGAACTTAGCTTTAAAATAAAACACCTCTCCTTGGTTCCTTTTTCTTCTCCTTTCTCCTTCTTTTTCTCCCTCAAACTTATAGAATATCTCAAGAACATTGAAGGTTTGGTCCCTCACCTCTCTTGCACAAAATTATGAAGGGAAGAAGAGGGTGTTTGGCTTGGTTTATATAGGTGAAGGTTAGGAAACAAATGGGAGACAAAAAGTACCAAAAAGCCTCTTTTTTCTTCACTTTAATTAATGTGACTTGAAGTTGATTTAAGTTGAGTTAACTCTTGAGGGCTAAAATTCAGATATGGAGAAGCTAAATGTAGCTAGGGTTCAGTTTGGGGGACAAATATCTAATCCCCCATCAATCAAGGAATTTTTCTTGGTTTGCGTGCCCTCATTGTGCAAAAAAATACATTAAAAGTTAATTTGATATATTTTTTTGGTGTCTTTTTTTACTGAGACTTATTATTTTAATATGTTTATGAGAAATATAGTATTTTCATGTATTATTATAGTTTTTATAGTAATTGATTAAATAGATGTGGTCTTTTAAGTCAAATTAAGTTATTTTGGCAATAAGTGACTTTTTAACTTATTTTGTTGTGTATGGATATCAATAATGATTTGTTTGCTTTTGTTGACCTAAAACACTATGTTATTATGTATATTACTTGTTCAGCAAGTAATGGATCTTCATAATACTTAATTTAATACATTTTTTTATCATTTTAAGCTAAAAAGAAAGCAAAAGGTAACTTTTTGGCACTCTTCCCAAGGTGGTCGGCCACTAATGGGTATTTTTTGCATTTTTGATATTATTTTGTCTTTTACCACTTAATTGTACTTAAATCCTTATTTTAGGGTATCCATATGTCAAAATTTTAATTTTTAAGACTTTTTGCTGTACTATGGCCAAAACTGTCATTTTACCCTATTTATGAGGATTTTTTATTTTTAATTCATTATTTCATGATATTTACTTCATTTAGAATGGTAGGAGACTCTCCGAGTGTTAAGGTTTTGTTACTTAAGTTTTGGACCTTTTTAGGGTTTCTTGGCCGAACTTAGGATTTTCGGTTTGAGTTAGGGTTTTGAACCTCTTTCATATTTTATATTCTTGTGGACTATCTGTCAGTAACACTTAGGGTTTGGGCTGGGT
Organism: Heliamphora exappendiculata; assembly: GCA_034768845.1. Classification (NCBI taxonomy): domain Eukaryota; kingdom Viridiplantae; phylum Streptophyta; class Magnoliopsida; order Ericales; family Sarraceniaceae; genus Heliamphora; species Heliamphora exappendiculata. The sequence goes on from JAOTRH010036812.1 coordinate 28,631, forward strand.
CTTTACACGGGTTGTTATCAACTGGGTTGTTACAACTAAGGTCTGTATCGGGACGTTACAAACTACCCCCCTTAAACAAATTTCGTCCCTGAAATTTTGCCCTCGTACGTCGTGTGGAAGGTTAAGGATGATTTACTAACTTTGTGCCTTCTTGTCTTCCAAAATTGTGTCCTTATTTACTTGAGTTATTCTTTATTGCGGGTGTGGATAAGCTTGAGCCCATATGTCCAGCACTTAGAGTAAAGGTTGTCTTGTCCTATTAACATCCTAAACTGATTACTACCTAATCTTCAAGAATCATCTCACATAACCTGCTAGCCCCAAAATATTCGTATCTTTTTCACGTTAGTTAGCATCTTCCCGTTAACTGTTACTTCTACTTATGTTGAGTTCACTTGAATTTCTTCTCCAGATATAATATAACCTAAAAACATCACCCGGTCTAACTAAAACTCACACTTACCAAATTTTGCATACAATTTGTGCTTTCTCAAGATCTAAAAAGAATCTTCAAATGTTTCCTGTATTCCTCCACTTTGAGAATATAACTGAATATCGTTTATCAACAAAATTACAAATTAGTCTAGAAAGCTTCTGAACACTCGATCTAACTCGTCCATAAACACAACAGGAATATTCGTTAACTCGAAAGGCAACCCCGCAAATACATAATGCTCGTAACAAGCCCTTAAGGCCGTCTTGGGTATATCTGACTCCTGCACTTTCAATTTATGGTATCATGACCCCTGTCTATTCTTGAAAATATGTTGATTCCAAAACACAACTTTCATTGAGTACGACTTCCACAAGCGCGATCACATGTCCCTAAACTAGTCTTCCACTAAAACTGATTCAAACATTCTTCACATCTATCTAGAAAGACTGTCGCTCTACTAAAAACCAGCTCATTGCCATATTCAAACGTACATTGAAGGCTACTTCTCGATTGACTAATGACTATTAAGTCGAAATCACATCACACTTTGTATTGGACTACTCTAGCCTTATGACCATCAAGACTATCATCACCACTTGAACCTAATGAGTCACTAGGGCTAAACATACCACACAAACTAAACGTTCCCCAGGTGTATGCTTACTCATATGAATCCAATCACAACCTCATCACATATTTTCTTCACGTATATACCATCCACCCTACAATCCTTTAACTGAACAATATTAGCTCCTGATTATAAAGTCTCTTATCATCATCACTCAATCCCTTCACACATTCTCTGCCACACAATCGAACCAAGAATCATTTTTTTTGCTCTTTAATTACTTTTTATTACCCACATTCTACCAAGACACTTGATACTCTCAAGGTCATTTACAAAAATCACACCCATGAATTCGTATAATCTTACTTACGCTTCCACTCTTCTTATCCAAACACTTATTCCTCCTACGTACTCACATTAAGTTGCTACGCCACTCCACAAATATCCTAACGATCACAGTGTTTTTGACTGTCGACCTTCAAACCCTAAAGTGTTCTAACGATCGTTGTTACTCATAATAGATCTATGGGGCAAGGTTTTGAAGGTCGACAGTCAAAAACACGCACGGGGTTAGAACACTTTAGGGTGGAACCCAGGTGGTTCAAAGATAGGTTGGATAAGGTTAAATGGTCACTGTTAAGGTAATTACCGTTGACACGGATTGAGTGGTCATTTGGGGTTCAAAGGTAGGAGAAATAAGAAGAGGATAATGAACAATACTTTGAACAAGTGTCCCAGAATCTAATCTAGTACAATTAAGTTATGATAAAAGAGATGTTTAAACAAAAGGGGCAGCCAAACAAGATATTTGCCCTGAAATTACGTCGGCCTAACGTACTTCAATTCAAGCATCCAAGTCTACTTTCCTAGTAGAGATTTCAAGAGTGTACGAAGGATTCACAAAATCACTACAATAGATTGTGATTTTATGATCGAGAGAAATGAGTGATGGCAGAAAATTTTATCAATGTCGAATGTTTGGAATAGGTACTTAACAAAGAATTGATATCAAGTTCTACAAGAGAAGTGTTAGTTCAAGGATTATGACTCGAATCATAGGAGAATCAAATGCGAATATCGGTCATTATCGAGGAATGAAAACTTGAGAACAAAGGTACTTTCTAGGATTGAATTTCTAATAGAGTTATCAACAAGACTTTGGTGCATAAGGGTTACCGACGAACGACACTTGATGGTACCATTGAGGACTAATGATATAAAAAGGAAGGACATATAAAAGAACTTCAAAAAGTTGACACCATGGCTTGGGGTAAATGAGAAAAGGACTTATAAGGATGAAGTCGCCGGGTTCTAACGGTGTCTCTCGATATGATATCTAAAACTTCTCTTAGTGCGTACTCCTGTCTACCCCCTTAAAATAAGATAACTCGTTGTATGAATCTCTAATCTTCGATCTCATTTCCCTTACTCGTCTTTTGCATGTAGATTCCTTGCTGTCCTCGAACTTGGTATCGTCCTAACATGACTCGCTATAGGACTGAGACGCATTAAATTTTAGTTTTTATAATGTATAGATGATAATAATAATTAATACAATGCATCATATAGAGCTCCAACGCGACAGAACGCATGCTTTCCCATAACCCAAGGCCTGAAGGTTCACTAAACCTAAGCTCTGATACCAACTGTGACGCTCCGTCCTCCGGGCACGTCGGGACATACAAAAATATAAATAAAGGGATATTCTATCCATTCATTCATATTTACATACGTTAGTTATTACATCATAAAGGAGTTCTAAACCATTCAAAAGTACATAAATATTACAGTTTTACCAAAAAAATTTCAAAAATTACACTACGCACGAGGGTACTAAATATAAGCATAAAAGCAGAAGTCTCAACTCCTCAGAATGCACCAGTGAAATCTACATGCTCTTAGAACTCACCATGTTCTTCAAACTCTTCTTCTCCCTCTGGGATGACTTCCTCTAAAAAATCCTCCCTACCTATGGCACGAATGCCATGAGCCAAGGCCCAGAAGCAAAACACTATAACCTTCAAACTAATCTCACGACACAAAATTTATCGCAACACATACCATAAAACACCCAATACAGTTTATAGTCAAGGAGATAGACAAATTTATGACATAATAGCAGATAAGTCAATAAAATTGTATGTATGAAATGCAGATGCCCAACCCAAAATGCACCAAGATTATAACAAAAATTCCACGCCGGGAATCACCATAGTAGACTTAACGGGACTTCATCACCAAATCCATCATCGCGCCTCGTTGCGAATAGTAACCACGTCACCTGGCTTCATGCCATAGCTGTTTTACTCAATGGTAACAGTGTGTGGTTGGCCAACCAAAATATTCAGCCACCTTTATCTGGACCGACAATTCCCACCATAAGATGCATGATGCCTTCGCCAGTGTCAACCCAAGGTGTAAGAGAATTCAAAAGACGTTCACATTATACAAAGTACCAAGATAAGAGATTTAGGATAGCCATAATTGGGCTTTATCCGAATTACCACAGCTATGGGATTAGGTCAGCCGAATTAGGCTCTCTTCGAATTACCCAATGGGATTAGGTCAACCGAATTAGGCTCTCTCTCCGAATTACCATTACAGTGGGATTAGATCAGCTGATTTAGGCTCTCTCTGAATTACCCAATGTCTAAGCTATCAAAATTAGAATGCTAGCGACGAACTCATGGTGCCCAACAATATTTATAAACCATTTTTGTAACACCGGAGACGCACACAGGGTGTACAAGCTAAAATCATTTCCAACACTGGGGACGCACTCAAGATGTATAAACCAAAATATTTTTGAAAATGGCAACCAAAAAAGCCCTAGACTTAGAACCAAGAAGAATAATCTCAACACAACCCATCCCAACAACGGTTTGCACAGATGGATTCCAACATACCAGGATGCAAATGACAATGCTCATAATATGTACCATTGATCTCAAGTACAACAATTTATAGCATGACATACAACAATTTATAGCATGGCATCAACATGGCAAGATTCATGGTACAACGCGCAAAGCATAAGGTACAAGTATATGAAACACAAACTACAATTCTCAAAATATTATTCAAATATGATAGAATGGGTTCTAAATCATCATACATTCACTTAAAAACATTTATTGACTAATTCAAATAAGTCATCATACAAAAACTCGGGTCTCATAGCAAAGGGTGCTCGAATCACACTTAGCAGCTTTTAAGGCTAAAACCAAGTATTAAATTAAAAGGGGCGACAAATTTTTGGGGTATCTAGACTTATAATCAAGCTATGATATTTATACACAATTTATATGAAAATATTTTCTACAACTCTCATGTTTAACACTAAAGCCAAATCCTAACGCAAATGGGTGAACATTTTATCCTAAGCAAAAACGGTTCAGCACTTACTTCAAGATTTTACCAAAAACATGCTTCTTTTTCTCTCGATTTTGGGGTATCAAATGATGTCCAAATGAGCCCATTTTTTAGTATGTCTTAGTTTAACATGTCCGCTATAAGTTTCATGTTTAGCGATAAGGGTAGTTGTTGGAAATAAGTTTGATATGTTGGCCATTTTAAAAAATAGGTTCTGTCAGCCGCAAAAACTCAGCAGAGCCGGTTTTTGACAGAGGGTTTAAAATAGTTTTGGGGTATCATCCCAAGGCTTTAAGATCTTATTTTTTGATAAAAAATACTTCAATATGTTATATACAATATTCATGTAGACCACGTTTGGAATAAGTCACTACAAATAAGAGTTTTGGGCTACACAAAAATATGTGACAAGATGTTCCTTGGGGGCTGAAATTCAACAGAGATTGTAAAAAGGGTTTTCATATGACAAATCTCAATATTTTGTTCTCATTTTTGTTGTAAAAAAATATATACATGTTAGCTACGACTTTCATGTTTTGACCAAGGTTCGGATCTCATATTAAAATAGGATTTCCAAGCGGTAGTGTTGACTGGTCAAAAAATGACACACTTTGATAAATTGGCAATATCTTGAGTTCTGGTTATGAAAATGAGGAGAAACCAACTGTGTATAAAAGATAACAAACACATATAACTCTAGACATAAAAATCATACGTAGATCAATTTTCTACATTGAGTTATGGCGTTTCAAATCTCATGACAGAAACATCAAAGTTTCCAAAAATTAAGCCTCTTAAGGTTCAAGTCCTCTACTTATGTCATGTCAAGTTTTTGTTCCATTTCTTTGCATGCTTGTGTTTTAGACTTTAATATCAAGGCTTCAGCACACTTATAAGTCATCAAACTCAAAGATAACAACATACAACAATATCTCATATCATCCAAAAAACTCAACATCCCCTAATTCTTAACTACAATGCCTTTTCGGTTTGATTTCGGTTCTTGATTTATAGAGTGCTTAAAGGGATGGATTGAGGGATATTTTGAGAGATCTTAGATACAAAGTTTAGAGGTTTTACTTACTTGTTTGCGAGCTCAAAAGATAGTGGCATGGAAGGACTTAGCTTTATAACAAAACACCTCTCCTTGGTTCCTTTTTCTTCTCCTCCTTTCTCCTTCTTTTTCTCCCTCAAACTTATAGAATACTTGAAGAACTTTGAAGGTATGGTCCCTCACCTCTCTTGCATGAAATTATGAAGGGAAGAAGAGGGTGTTTGGCTTGATTTACATAAGAGAAGGTTAGGGAACATATGAGAGACAAAAAGTACTAAAAAGCCCCATTTTTCTTCACTTTAATTAATGTGACTTGAAGTTGATTTAAGTTGAGTTAACTCTTGAGGGCTAAAATTCAGATATGGGGAAGCTAAATGTAGCTATGGTTCAGTTTCAGGGACAAAAATCTGATTCTCCATCAATCAAGGGGTTTATTTTGGTTTGCATGCCCCTATTGTGTAAAAAAAATGCATTAAAAGTTAATTTGATGTATCTTTTTGGTGTCTTTTTTTACCGAAACTTATTATTTAAAAATGTTTATGAAAAATATAGTATTTTCATATATTATCATAGTTTTCATAGTAATTGATTAAATAGATGTAGTCTTTTAAGTCAAATTAAGCTATTTTAGCAAAATGGGATTTTTTGACTTATTTTGTTGTGTATTGACTTCAATAATGATATGTATACTTTTATTAACCTAAAACACTATATTATTTTGTATATTACTTGTTCAACGAGTATTGGATCATCATAATACATAATTTAATACAGTTCTCATCATTTTAAGCTAAAAAGAAAGCAAAAAGTCACTTTTTGGCACTCTTCCCAAGGTGGTCGGCCACTAAGGGGTATTTTTGGTATTTTTGATATTATTTTGTCTTTTACCACTTAATTGTACTTAAATCCTCGATTTAAGGTATCCATATATCAAAATTTGGGTATTTAAGACTTTTTGCTGTACTATGAGCAAAATAGTCATTTTACCCTATTTATGAAGATTTTTTATTTTTGATTCATTATTTTATGATTTTTACTTCATTTAGAATGTTAGGAGACTCTCCAGGTATTAAGGTTTTGTTGCCTGAGTTTTGGACCTTTTTAGGATTTCTGGGCCAAACTTATGATTTTCGGTTTGAGTTAGGATTTTGAACATCTTTCGTATTCTATGGCCTCGTGGAATATCCGTTACTGTAATGGCCTTATATGTATTTATTTTTGTGATTTTATGTCTCCGATTAAATGAGGAGACGGAACTAAATTTAGGCGTGGGTGTTATAAAACTTTATTTATTTATGGTAGAATTAATAATATGTGAAGGTAGTATTGAGATACGTGGTGATAAATGACAATAAATTGTGGTTAAGCGTAACTTATTAATTCAAATTCTTGAAATTTGGGATGAAAATTAAGTTGTAAATGTGGAATTAAATTAGGAAGTTTATGAGATTAAATTGGAGAGAAAATAGGCCATGAGAGCTAAAGTTAAAAAGGAAAAATGAGAAAATAAAAGAGGTCGACCAAACGGAGCATTAAGCTTTTCTCAAACATTCTGGAAGCAAGGTGAATGAGAGAAAAAGGTTATAAACCCAAATACTCGCGTTGACACTCCCCCACCCCTCTTTCTTCTCTTTTTCCTTCTTTATTTGGGAAGAACAAGCAAAATCCATAAACCCTAGCCTTCCTCCCTCAAAAGTTGAGAAGTTTGGAATTAAATTGAGAGCTAACAATGGAGGAGAAAAGCTCTAATCCTCAAGAGAAGCAGCCGAAGATGGAAATCAAACTTTGGGGCAAGGAAATGGAAGATTGAGCATCAAGGAGCAAACCAAGGAGGCAATCAAAACCCTAGGAGGAAGAAAGTGGTGAAATCTCAAGGCTTTGAGCTAATTGATGTAGGATTTAGATTTTCTCGTATGTTTTGATTTGATTTGGGTTGATACTTTGATTTATGAGTAAAGATTTAGTGAATTTCATGCATAAGTTGAACATTGACCGTGTATGTGATAGTTAAGTTGAGTTTTTAAGAAAATTTGGAGTTTTGGGTAATGGTTAGCTATGAAATAGTGAGCTTATTGTGTAAAAAGGAAGTTTAAATTACTTAACATTCTATATTTTTGCATAAATTTGGGTTTGGGTCGATTTTAGCTTCAAAATCTAGCAAAAACTCAATTTTTGGCGTAAGACTGCTCAAGCGGTCTAGAGGGCGGTCATGGGATGCTCTCAGCTTCTCATGCAGGCTAGACCGCCTGATAGAAAGCTCGAGCGGTCTAACCCGCGGTCACTGTTTTAGTGGTTAAAACGTTATTTTTAAAATTAGTGTATCTCCCTCATTCGGACTCCGAATGGGGTTGTTTTTGTACTCCAATCGAAGTCTTGAAAGTCCTCTTTCCAACAAGACTACTCTCACAAGATAATTCTTTTTGTAGAAGAAGTTATGAATAAAATAGTGAGGGTATGTCAAATTTTCTTAACCACTTTCCACCCGTTTTTGGCCAAATACCTTTAAAAATGATATTTTCATCAATATTGAATCTTTTTATCAAATTTCTTACTCCTTAGGCTGTGGATTTACCCACCTTACTACACTTGGGTTGGGACGCTAGTATCATACCGATTGGAGGTATTGCGACGAAAATGAGTTTGTGACATGTAACTGAGATTTTAGGAATGGGTATGATTATGGATAATTATGAGCTATGCTGTGATATAGTTATCATTAAGATTTTGAACTTTAGAAAGAAAACATGAATTTTAACTTTTATATATATGTATATGCATATGATGGGTGCATTCCGTTTGTTTCAAATGACATGGTCATGTGTGAGTTAATTATGCATAGGCATTTCATGAAGTTAGTAAATGAAATGTGATTATGAGAAATTATGTGTTGAAATCTATGATGGCATTTGAATTGAAAGAAATGATGGAATGTTAAAATAAGACTTGATTGGAACTGAAATGGGAAGTTGAAATGTAAAAAAATTAAAAAGAGGTATTGTGAGGAAATATTTGGGGAGAGAAACCAGTTATGGGTTGGACTCCCAGATTTTTGTGAAAAATGAACAAATAATGAGCCGTATGTATTAATGTGGATTAAGTTGGCCTGGCGGGTCTGCGGTGAAAGACCGAAAACTTGGGGAAGATAGGGACCACATGCCCACGGATTAGCCCTCGAAATGTGGTGTTGTATCGTGGTGAGTTATAGAGATATCTATTAACCAATGGTTTTTCGTAGCCTATTGGGATAATAGGGAGAGGTTTCTATAAGCTACACCCAATATCGGTTCATTAATTGTGATATGGTTTTGTGATAAATCGGGTAACGAAAATATGACACAATTTTGTGGGAAAATCCGATAATGGAATGATGATAATATGAAATGATAGATGGGAATAAATTGGAGTGCGTGGGTGTGTGCGTGTGAAGGAATAATAACTTAGTAAAAAAATTGCATTTTACTTCAGTTGCACCCATCACACCTCACAAATCATACAACACCTATGAGTTAATCTATATCCTATGAGCTTCGGCTCACGTATATTTACCAAACCATTTCAGGTTTTGAAGACCAGGGACGATACCAAGGCAGAGGATGCTTTGGGGAAGATTAGAGGGAAGATTTTGCGTTTATTTATATTTTTGCATTATGTTTGTACATAAACCAAAATGGAGGACTGTAATTAAAGATATTATGATTTTAAATGAACTTTTTTGAGATTTCAAGCCTTTGCTGTAAATTTGACATGTGAGAGGACATAGTTCTTTCAAGAGAAGTTTTTATATAATTAGAACTTAAATTATGTGGTAAACAGAAGTCGTAAATGATGATCCTTAGGAGAAAGGTTTGGGGTTGGTTCACGGGTCCCTGGGGTTCAGGCCGTGACAAAATGGTATCAGAGCTCTAGGTTCGAATACCTAGGAGCTGTGGGGAATAACCATGACCATAGTATGCGACTTGTTTGACAAGGTTAGGCACCACTACACGGCATGAGTTGTGTGCTTACATGGGTTTGCGATTGAATTGGGTTGCGCGTGTTATGTGTTTATATGAGCATGGAGGGTTAAGTCCTGAGGTGATGTGGCATGCCATATGGCGTCCGATCAACTATTTTAGGGTTCAAAATAGAAAAGCATTTGGCTGAAGTTCATTCTATGAGAAATTTGAACTAGTTGCTCGGATTGTCACGTTGCATTGGGGCTTTCTCTCGGTATGTGAATATGTGTTGATGTGATGTGATTAGGTGTTGGGTTATGTATAGCTTGGCACTTGAAGGTTAAGTTGCGTTTAACCTAGTGGGGTGTTGTGATGCTCTTGTTGTAAAAGTTATGCCTGTGAGGCTAAGGTGAGTTGTAGTTTGGATGGTGGTGTAGGTTCTGGAAGTATGATCCGGTGGTTAGTAACTATGGTGGGTGTAAGCTCGTGAGATGAGCATTGATTGTTTGGAGTGTGTTGTACCTAGGAGAATGAGGGATGACTGTAGTTAGTTGCTTGTTATGTGTCGCGCTACCAGTAGTTTGACGAACTAGTACGATAGATTGTTTGAAACCCCTTGAAGGTTATTTGTTTTGGGTGGATATGAGGTGTGATTTTAGGCACGTTGAGAATTATGTACGTCATGAGCCGTACTATGTATTGAGCCGTACTGTGTCATGAGCCATGTACCTTGAGATTGGGTATGGATGGGAGCATAGTAGACGGGAACATAGTGGACGGGAGCATAATAATCTCCAGCCTAAAGTGTGTCAGAAAATCTGTGCTTGGGCACGTGGTTGGGAATGTCTCTTACCCTCAAGGGAGTTATTGATAACCATGTATCTTGTGATTTTGAAGGTCAGATTGATGACCCTTATGATTTCTTTATGGCGTGGTGCTGAGTTGTGTTTCTTAAGGAAAGCGTATGTGAAAAGAGTATGTGAATTGAAGATGTTATTGATAGGTTGGTTGTCGAGTGATTTGTGTGTACGTTAGAGGAGATGTATAGAGGTAGTAGTTGTGATGTGATGAATGAAGATTCGAGGTTATTTGGAAAGTTTCACGGAGAAGAGTTTTGTGACTTGGGTCGTCATTTTCAAGAGTAAGATATTAGGTGGAATACATAGTGTTTGGTAAGAAGGTGAGTGTGTGAAGTTCATAGGGCATGGTATAGATGTTGGTGTAGCTGACTCAGTCGTCTTAGGATGACGTATTGGTATGAGGAGGTCCCATAAAGGGATGATGATGGTAGTATGTGACATGGCGTAAGATTTAGAGAGGGTGGTGTTATCTTACCCTTAGGGGCGAGGGATAAGATGGTGTCGTTTGGTCTATAGTTGGTAGGCGAGGTCCTTTTTGTTTGGCTGTGGTTACTATCGTGTTCGGATGGTGGTGTATCGGTGGTGCTTGTATGGTGACATAAGAGATGGGTATTTTCGGTTGAATGTTTTGTGTTTGGGTGAGTGTATCGGAGTCGCGAGTTCAAGATTGTGGCATGGTTTTACCTACCTGTTTGGTTGTTACCTCCCTGTTAAGAATTGAGTGATATGACGTGACCCAAATGAAGAAATGTCATACAGTGATGCGAGTATATATGGTGTTTTTTTTTGCGATTAACTGGTGAGGGTCTGGTGGTTGAGGGTGATACATCGTTGGGATGTGAAGGAGTGAACGATAGTTAATGTGCTTGAGTAGAGATCTAGGTGCGAAGACCTAGTGTGACGAATAATGTACACATTATGAATGGTGGCCGATGACATTTATACGATAATGAATGATGTCTTTACAAGGGCTCGTGGTTTACCTTCTCTTGAGCCGAGTGAATATTGGTTGCCTTAGAAGATAGTGATGTTGAGTAAGAACCTAGCATTGATTTGTGGTTTCCCTAGGTAGAAAGATGCTTCATAGTTGGTTGACTGATGTGATTGTTCATTGTTACTAGAAGTAAAACGTTGGGATCGTAATAGTGTAGATTTATTTGTTCATGGTTTCTTGAAAGGCTTGTGTGAACCCGAATGCATGGGTAATGTTTACGGAGATGTAATTTGGTTAGTACAGAATGCCGATAGCAATAGTCCTCGTTAAGTGAGGTCCCTAAAGGAGTTCAATAGTTTAGTTGATTACACGGCAAAATCCTCGAGTATTAGTTCTGTGGGATTCCTACATGAATGCAGATACATAATTGGGTCGACATCCTCATGATTAAGAAATCGTGTTTAGGAGAAACATGCTGGGTGTATGAATTTTTTTTAGGACCATAGAAGGGTTCAAAAGTGTAGTAGGCCTAGTTCTAAAATGGGGTGTCCTAAGTGTGACATGTCTTGAGGTTGTTTGTGTTCAACCTTAGGTCCAGAGATGGGTAAGTTGTTTGCCCATGGGGACGAAGTGTGGAGTAATGAAGTTTAACAGTATACAGTGTAGTTAGGGTGGCCTGAAGCGATAGGCGAGAAATCGTGGGTTCAGATGTTGACAATAGGTACGTGCTTGGGAAACGGAAGTGCGGTGGGCATATGCAAGGTAATAGAAGTTATTAGTAACTCTGGATGAAAGGCTTTAGGGTTTAATTTCCTTTGTTGGTGTCGTACACCTTTATGAGAATTGCTTAGACAATGAACTTCAGGCCGTAACATGGCTAAGATTTGCCTAGTGGGAGTTAGGATAATGAAGTACAAGTTTATGAAGTGAGTTGTTGGCAAAATGGGAATGTCGGTATAATGTTTTCGTGTGTGACTAGTAACGGGCTGGTAGTTCAATGAGATGTGTTGTATAAGGTATGAAGATTGATGGTATCCTTGTGTGTGTGAATGAAGTCTGAGAGTTGAGAGCTTAGTATAGCGGATGATCTGGATATTGTTGGGAACTAAATTTTAATGGACTCTTGGAATACGTTGAGGATGGGCTAAGATTTTTGGCTGGCCATGTCTTTCTTGGGAAGGAGATATGATTGTCTTGCAAACAGTTGTGGTGTACGGACCGTTCTACTATGGTTGGGTGTAACTGTTGGTTTGTTGAGTGATTCTTAGTTAGGCTATTTTGAGTGATTAGGAGACTGAGTTTCTTGTGAATTTTCTAGGTGGAATTCGTTCGCTCTACTGTGTGAATGTATGATTGTGTTCCCTTTGATGTCAAGTTGATAGGCCAGGAGTGTTTTTTCTTGTTGACGAGAGAGTTAGTATTGAGAAAATAAAATCTTTTTCGACAAGGATCAGCTGAGAATCGTTAATCATTGTATGCAGCTTGTCCTAGGTTATGTGGGTATGGTTATACCTCTGGCTATTGGCGAAGTGGGAAATTTTTTGGATCCTTGTGGCTGAGATATTCATGTGATGTGTTTCTGATATGCTCTTGTGAGTTTGGGTCTACGTTCTATTTAGAGCTATGTAATACATTGAATTCTTATAGTGCGAATAGTAGGTCAACCGTTTGAAGAAGGCGCGAATGTATAAAATAATAATGATGAGTGGGGGCAATGCAAGTGCAAAGGTTACAAATTGTTTAATCAAAGGCATGGTAGACTTGAAAGGCTAATAGGTATGTGTATGGATGTGATTCAGTTTGTATGGGAAATTTTAACTCATGAAGAGTGCTCAATCCTAGTAGCTCATGAAATTCAGGTGACAGTGTTGGTTTCGTTTCGATGATTAAAGGGCTAGAGTGATGTAGTACAAGTAGTAATGAAGTTTTAAGTTTATGGTAGTTAGTTGACTGTAAAAGCATAGGCAATTTTGGGGCTAATGTGTGTAACCCAAGTGACCAATGTCCGAGTTTGGCAATATGTGTTTGGGCTGAAGGAGTAGTTCTCGGCTTACGTTGAAGTTCAATAGTGAGTTAAGCCATAATTCGACAAAAATGGGAGAATCTTAACAGTAGTAAGACTTATGACGTATAATGCTATAGTTGAGGATGTTTAGTCTTTGGGAGCATGTATCTGATGTGAGATGGTGATCATGGAAGGATAGTCGGTGATCAATAATGGAGTGGTTAACTCCAGCTTTGGTGATTAATTTCGGATAAGAGTTGGTGTTATGGAAAATGATGAACCGTTTTAGATTGATCAAGCTCGATATGAGTATAATTCAATGGATAAGGATGATTCTAATATTTGTGAAATATTGGTGTTCAGAAGTTAAGTCTGATGATAATAGAAGTGTGTTAATGTTCTTGAGTCATACCGGTTTGAAAGAACAATCTAGGTTACGGACAGAGAAAGATGCCTCATATATCGAATGACTAAAGGAAGGTTCAGTACGACTGGAGACAAATTTCGGGGACGAAATTCCCTAAGGGGGGAAAGTTGTAACGCCCCGATACGTATTTATTTTTGTGATTTTATGTCTCTGGTTAAGTGAGGAGACGAAACTAAATTTGGGCGTAGGTGTTATAAAATTTTATTTATTTACGGTGGAATTAATAATATGTGAAGGTGATATTGAGATACATGGTGATAAATGACAATAAATTGTGGTTAAGCGTAACTTATTAATTCAAATTCTAAGAATTTGGGATAAAAATTAAGTTGTAAATGTGGAATTAAATTAGGAAGTTTATGAGATTAAATTGGAGAGAAAATAGGCATGAGAGCTAAAGTTAAAAAAGAAAAAGAAGAAAATAAAAGAAGTCGACCAAACGAAGCACTAAGCTTTTCTCAAACATTCTGGAAGCAAGGAGAATAAGAGAGAAGGTTATAAACCCAAATACTCCCGTTGACACTCCCCCACCCCTCTTTCTTCTCTTTTTCCTTCTTTCTTTGGGAAGAACAAGAAAAATCCATAAACCCTAGCATTTCTTCCTCAAAAGTTGAGAAGTTTGGAATTAAATTGAGAGCTAACAATGGAAGAGAAAAGCTTTAATCCACAAGAGAAGCAACCGAAGATGGAAATCAAACTTTGAGGCAAGGAAATGGAAGATTGAGCATCAAGCAGCAAACCAAGGAGGCAACCAAAATCCTAGGAGGAAGAAAGTGGTGGAATCTCAAGGCTTTGAGCTAATTGAGGTAGGATTTAGATTTTCTCGTATGTTTTGATTTGATTGGGGTTGATACTTTGATTTATGAGTAAATATTTAGTGGATTTCATGCATAAGTTGAACATTGACCAGTGTATGTGAGAGTTAAGTAGAGCTTTTAATACAATTTTGAGTTTTGGGTAATGGCTAGCTATGAAATAGTGGGCTTATTGTGTAAAAATGAAGTTTAAATTACTTAACATTCCATATTTTGGCATAAATTTTGGTTTGCGTCGATTTTGGCTTCAAAATTTAGCAAAAACTCAATTTTCGGCATAGGACAGCCCGAGGGACCGCTCAAGCGGTCTAGAGGGCAGTCATAGGATGCTCTCGGCTTCTTCTGTAGGCTAGACCGCCTGATAGACCACTCGAGCAGTCTAGCCTGCGGTCACGGTTTCACTAGTTAAAATTCTATTTTTAAAATTAGTTTATCTCCCTCATCCAGACTCCGAATGGGGTCGTTTTTGTACTCAAATCGAAGCTCCGGAAGTCCTCTTTCCAACAAGACTACTCTCATAAGAAAATTCTTTTTTTTAGAAAAAATTATGATTAAAATAGTGAGGATATGTCAAATTTTCTTAACCACTTTCCACCCATTTTTGGCCAAATACCTTTAAAAATGATATTTTCATTAATATTAAACCTTTTAATCAAATTTCTTACCCCTTGGGCTGTGGATTTACCTACCTTACTATACTTGGGTTGGGATGCTAGTATCATACCGATTGGAGGTATTGCGACGAAAATGAGTTTGTGATACGTAACCGAGGTTTTAAGAATGGGTATGATTATGGATAATTATGAGCTATGTCGTGATATAGTTATCATTAATATTTTGAGCTTTAGAAAAAAAATATGGATTTTAACTTTTATATATATTTATATGCATATGATGGGTGCATTCCGTTTGTTTCAAATGACATGGTCATGTGTGAGTTAATTATGCATAGGCATTTCATGAAGTTAGTAAATGAAATGTGATTATGAGAAATTATGTGTTGAAATCTATGATGGCATTTGAATTGAAAGAAATGATGGAATGTTAAAATAAGACTTGATTGGAACTGAAATGGGAAGTTGAAATGTAAAAAAATTAAAAAGAGGTATTATGAGAAAATATTTGGGTAGAGAAACCAATTGTGGGTTGGACTCCTGGATTTTTGTGAAAATGAACAAATAATGAACCATATGTATTAATGTGGATTAAGTTAGCCTGGAGGGTCATCGGTGAAAGACCGAAAACTTGCCTAAGATGGGGACCACATGCCCACGGGTTAGCCCTCGAAATGTGGTGTTGTATCGTGACGAGTTATAGAGCTATCTATTAACCAATGCCTTCGCGTAGCCTATTGGGATAATAAGGAGGGGTTTCTATAAGCTGTACCCGATATCAGTTCATTAATTATGATAAATTAAATGTGAAATGGTTTTGTGATAAATCGGGTAACGAAAATGTAACACAATTTTGTGGAAAAATCGAATAATGGAATGATAATAATATGAAAGGATAGATGGGAATAAATTGGCATGCGTGGGTGTGTGAGTGTGAAGGAATAATAACTTGGTAAAAAAGAAATAGCATTTTACTTCGGTTGCACCCATCACACCTCACAAGTCATGCATCACCTATGAGTTAATTTATATCTTTCGAGCTTTGGCTCACGTATATTTACCAAACAATTTCAGGTTTTGAAGACCAGGGACGATACCAAGGCAGAGGATGCTTTGGGAAAGATTAGAGGGAAGATTTTGCATTATGTTTGTACATAAACCAAAATGGAGGGCTGTAATTAAAGATATTATGGTTGTAAATGAACTTTTTTGAGATTTCAAGCCTTTGCTGTAAATTTGACATGTGAGATGACATAGTTGTTTCAAGAGAAGTTTTTATATAATTAGAACTTAAATTATGTGGTAAACAAAAGTCGTAAATGATGATCCTTAGGAGAAAGGTTTGGGGTAGGTTCACGGGTCCACGAGGTTCAGGCCGTGACAGTTATTAACACTTAGAGTTTGGGCTAGGTCTTTACACTGGTTGTTATCAAACGAGTTGTTACATCTAGGGTCTGTACTGGGTCGTTACAAACCTAGGTGATTCAAAGATAAGTTGGATGAGGTTAAATGGTCACAGTTAAGGCAATTACCGTTGACACAAATTGAGTAGTCATTTGGGGTTCAAATGTAGGTGAAACAAGAGGAGGATAGTGAACAATACTTTAAACAAGTGTCTCCGGAACTAGTCTAGTACAATTAGATTAAGATAAAAGAGATGTTTAAGCAAAAGGGGCAGTTAAACTAGATATTTGTCCTAAAGTTGCGTCGGCCTAACATACTTCAATTCAAGCATCCAAGTCTACTTCCCTAGTAAAGATTTCAAGAGTGTACAAAGAATTTCACAAAATCACTACAGCATATTGTGGTTTCAGAATCGAGAGAAATGAACAATGGTAGAAAATTTTATTAATGTTGAATGCTTGGGACAGGTTCTTGACAAAGAATTGATATCGAGTTCGACAAGAGAGGAGTTAGTTCATGGATGATGACTCAAATCGGAGAAGAATCAAATGCGAATACCAGTCATTATCGAGGCATGAAAACTTAAAGACAAGGGTACTTTCTAGGATTAAATTTCTAATGGGGTTATCAACTAGACTTGGGTGCATAAGAGTTACCGACGAACGACACTCGATGGTACTGTTGAGGACTGATGATATAAGAAGGAAGGACACACAAAAGAACTTCAAAAAGTTGACACTAGGGCTTGGGGTCAATGAGAAAAGGACTTATAAGGATGAAGTCGTAGGGTTCTAACGGTGTCTCTCGAGGTGATATCTAAAACTTCTTCTAGTGCGTACTCCTGTCTATACACCTTAAAATAAGGTAACTTGTTGCATGAATCTACGACCTTCGATCTCGATGCTCTTACTCATCTTTTGCATGTAGATTCCTTGTTGTTCCCGAACTTGGTATCGTCTTGATGCGACTCCCTATAGGACTTAGGCGCATCGAATTTTAGTTCTTATAATGTATAGATGATAATAATATTTAATACAACGCATCCTATAGAGCTCCAACATGACAGAATGCATGGTTTCCCATAACCCAAGGCCTAAAGGTTCACTATTACAATTTTGATACCAACTGTGGCGCCCCGTCCTCTAGGCACGTCAGGACATACATAAATATAAATAAACGGATATTCTAGCCATTCATTCATATTTATATACGATAATTATTACCTCATAAAGGAGTTCTAAACCATTCAAAAGTACATAACTATTACAATTTTACCAAGAAATTTCAAAAATTTACACTAAGCACAGGAAAACTGAATATAAGAACAAAAGCAGAGGTCTCTACTCCTCAAAAAGCACCAGCGGGATCCATGAGCCAAGGCCCTCCAAGAACTATTCAAACTCTTCAAACTCTCCACTCTTCAAACTCTTCTTCTCCCTCTGGGATGACTTCCGCCAAGAACTCCTTCTCACCTGTGGCACAAATGCCATGAGCCAAGGCCCAGAAGCAAAACACTCTAACCTTCTAACTAATCTCACGGCATAAAATCACCACAACGCATACCATTTAACACCCAGTATAGTTTGTAGTCAAGGAGATAGATAAATTTATGACAGGATAGCAGATAAGTCAACAAACATGTGCATATGAGATGCCGTGTATGAAAGCAGATGCTCAACCCAACATGCATCCAAATTATAATAGGAATTCCATGCCAGGAATCACCAGAGTAGACTTTCACGGGTATTTGATCACCAAAGTCATCATCGCGCCTCGTTGCGAATAATAAACGCGCGACTTGGCTTCATGCCTTAGCTGTTTTACTCAATAGCAACGGTGTGGGGTCCGCGCCATACTCCAGGCCAACAAATTCAATAAACCATTTCAATCAATCATCTCAGACATAAATTAAGCGGTTTGTCCCACCTTAAGACTCGTGATGCCGTCGCCGGTGTCAACCCAAAGTCTAAGCTATCGAAATCAGAATGCTAGCAACGAACCCATGGTGCCCAACAATATTCATGATAAACCATTTCAAACACCGAGGACACGCCCATGGTGCACAAGGAGAATTCATCCCAAAATATTTTCGAAAATGGCAACCAGAAATGCCCTAGACTTAGAATCATGAAAAATAACTCAGCATAACCGATCCTGATTATAAATCAACCAATCGAATTCTGAGTGGCACCATTATGTTCCCGTACATTAGGTTTCCGTACATCAACGTTCCCGATCACTACGGCGTATAGCGGCAGTTTGGCTCAAGACGTGATATGGCTCATGACGTAACACGGCTCAGGACATACATGGCCTAAAGTTAACATATCCAATATAATAATCCGAATGGCACCATTATGTTCCCGTACATTAGGTTCCCATACATCAATGTTCTCGATCACTACAGCGTATAGCGGCAGTTCGACTTAAGACGTGATACAACTCTGGACGTAACACGGCTCAAGACATACATGGCCCAAAGTTAACATATCCACAATGGTTTACACAAATGGACTTCAATTTACCAAGATGCAAGTGACAATGCCCGTGATGTGAAATATGGATCTAAAGTACCACTATATATAGTATGGCATCAACTAGCATGGCAGATCATAACACAACTCACAATTCATAAAGTACAGGTATGTGAAGCACAAGTTACAATTCTCAAGGTATGATTCAGCATGATGGCATGAATTCAAAAGCATCATACATTCACTTAGAAACACTAATCAACTAATTCAAAGCAAATATTATTTAAAAACTCGGGTCTCATAGTAAAGGGTACTTAATTCACACTAAGCAACTTTTAAGGCTAAAAATCAATTATTAAATTAAAAGAGCCAACAAGGTTTTGGGGTATCTAGATTTGGAATCAAGCTATAATTTTTATATACCATTTAGATAAAAATATTTTTTACAACTCTCATGTTTAACACCAAAGCCAAAATCTAAGGCAAAAGGGAGAACAAAGCATCCTAAGAGAAAATGGTTCAGCACTTTTCTCACGATTTAACCAAAAACATGCTTCTGTTGGTCTCGATTTTGGGGTATCATATTAAGTCCAAAAGAGCCCATATTTTTGTATGTTCTATTCCAACAATTCCTCTACAAGTTTCATGTTTAGAGCTAAGGGTAGTTGTTTGGAACAAGTTAGACATTTTGGCCATTTTAGAAAATAGGTTTTGTTAGTTGTCAAAACTCAGCAGAGCCGGCTTTGGACAGAGGGTTTGAAATAGTTTTGGGGCATCATCCCGAGGCTTTAAGGTATGATTTTTTGGCATACATTTATTCAATATGTTAGCTACAATGTTTATGTAGACCACTTTTGAAATAGGTCATTGAAAATAGGGGTTTGGGGTTACACAAAAATTTGTGACAGAAGTGTCCCTTAAGGGCTGAAACTCAACAGACACTTTCAAAGGGGTTTTGACCTGTCAAAACTCAATTTTTTGTACTCTTTTGTGGTGGATAGATAGATATACATGTTATCTACAACTTTTATGTTTTGAACAAAGTTCGGATCTCACTTTAAATTAGGGTTTCCAAGTCAGTAGTGTTGACTGGTTGAAAAATGACACACTTTGGTAAAATTGCAATATCTCGAGCTCTACTTATGTAAATGAGTTGAAAATAATTTTGAATGAAAGATAACACAAAAATATAAATCTGGACATAAATAACATTCTTAGATCAATTTTCTACATTGAGTTACTACATTCCGAAGTTCATGGCAGAAACATCTATGTTCTCAAAAATCAAGTCTCTTTGGGTTCAAGTCTTCTACTTATGTCATGTCAAGTTTTTGTTCCATTTTCTTGCATGCTTGTATTTTAGACATTAATATCAAGGTTCCAGCACACTTCTAGGTCATAAAACTAAAAAATAACAACACAGAAACACATCTCATATCATTCAAGAACACAACTGCCCCTATTTTGTTACTACGATGTCTTTTCGATTTATTTTCGGTTCTCGATTCTTAGAGTGTTTAAAGGGATGTGTTGGGAGATATTTTGAGAGATATTAGACACAAGGTTTAGAGAATTTAATTACTTGTTTGAGGGTTCAAGGGATAGTGGTATGGAAAGACTTAGCTTTAGAAAAACACCTCTTAATTTCTTAGCTCCTCTCTTCCTTCTTTCTTTTCTTTCTTCTCTCAACTCATCTAAACCTTTCAAGAATATTTCAATTCTGGTTTTTCTCCCCTTCTTGCATGAAAATATGAAGAGAAGGGAGTGGTGTTTGGCTTGGTTTATATAGGAGAAGGCTAGGGAACAAGGAGAGAACAATAAGTACCATGGAAAGATATTTTTTCTTCTTTTTAATTAATGAGATTTGAGTTGAAATTAATGGGTGAAACTTTTGAGAGCCAAAAATCAGATATGGAGAAGACAAATACAGCTAAGAGACTATTTATGGCATAAAACCTGACCTCACATCAATCAAGCGATTTTACATTGGTTTGTGTGCCCTTTTGTGCAAGAAAATGAATTAAAAATTAATTTGGTGTATATTTTTTGTGTCATTTCCCACTGAAATCTATTATATTAGTATGTTTATGATAAATATAGTATTTTCATATATTATCATAGTTTTCATAGCAATTGATTAAATAGATGTAGCCTTTTAAGTCAAATTAAATTATTTTAGAAATATATGAATTTTTGACTTATTTTGTTGTGTATGAATTTCAATAATAATTTGTTTGCTTTTGTTAATTTATAACACCATATTATGTATATTACTTGTTCAACAAGTATTTGATCATCATAATGCTTAATTTAATATCTTTCTCATCATTTTAAGCTAAAAAGAAAGTAAAAAGTCACTTTTTGGCACTCTTCTCAAGGTGGTCGGCCACAAAGGGGTATTTTTGTTATTTTTGATGTTATTTTTTTCTTTGCTACTTAATTGTACTTAAATCCTTGATTTAGGGTATCCATGTATCAAAATCTGAATTTTTAAGATTTTTTGTTGTACTAGAGGCAAAATGGTTATTTTACCCTACTTATGAGGATTTTTTATTTTTAATTCATTATTTTATGATATTTACTTTATTTAGAATGTTGAAAGACTCTTTGGGTGTTAAGATTTTGTTGCCTGAATTTTGGACCATTTTAGGGTTTTCGGGCCGAACTTAAAGTTTTTGATTCGAGTTAGGGTTTTGAACCTCGTTCGTGCTCTATAGCCTTGTAGACTATCCATCACTAATACTAGGGTCCGAGCAGGGTCGTTACATTTATTTTATGTAAAAGAAGCACCCAAAAGAATATGGTTAAGATCCCCAAGAACCATGTTTGTAAAACAAAATAACAAAAAAATTTAAAGTTTACCCATACCGCTCGATTGGTCAAAAGACTGCTCAAACGGTTCTCGCCTATGCTCGGTTCTTTCACTAGCTTGTGAAACAACCGAAAGCTCACACTGAATGCTCAATAGACCGCTCGAGCAGTCCATCGAGCGGTCTGGCTCTAGAAAAAATTTCAAAACCCAACTTTTGAAATTCAACACTTAACCATTTTCAATCTTTTTGAAAACCTTCAAGGCATAACTAATAATCTAAAACATGCTAAAACAAGGTTCAAAACCTTCCTCGAGGCACAAGGTTCAATATTAAGCATAAGTCTAATCGAAAATAATTTGTTATAATGTTGAAACCAACGAATCAAAAACTATTTCATAAAACTATGAAATTAAAACCACCAACCCAGGGTTCCTCTCATCCTCTTACAAACATACGTGCATCGGTTTCATGGCCTTAAGGCTTACAAAACATATGTTTTCAAGTCTACAGCATATCATACAATTACATGATACAATATCAAAATCAGTATGAACTACCGAACAACAAAAACTAAGAGTTTTGTATTCTGCCACCTCTGGGGCTCCTCTAGATCAAGCCACATAATCATTTTTACCTGAAGGGTTTTAAATTCAAAGGATCGAAGCACCTATCTTGCATAAGTTTTTGGACTTCCAACAAGGAGCAATTGAGACCCACGTACTCACATTGTTGCAATACATCTATCGAATCATTAAAAAGACACACAGCATGACTATCAAAACGTTTGTACGCACACAACCATGTACAAGCGTCTAAAGGCACACAGTTACGTCATCCATATAACCATGGAAATAAACCAACATTTCCAAATGTTTTCACCACCTCAACCGAATCTTTTAAACTAAGGCTCAACCGCAATAGTTAGCTCTAAATATCAAAAATCATGTTTTCGCAACATATTCATAATTCCTTCCAATTTTCAATACTCAACCTTTTGAAAATCATGTGTACATACATCCACCAACTTTGTAATAAACCTTAGGGCCGCAAGACATGCTTTTCATCCAATCAAACAAAGTTTAATCACAAAATCCAACATTCATAGCATTTTTAAATGGTAAAAATGTGTATAATCACATATAACATACTTTTGATGCTATTGAGTTTAAAATCCTAACGTATGGAATTAAAAACATGAAACTTTAACCACTGACGAAAAACTTAAGTCACCAAAACAAGACATCGTTCATATAAACACAAATCCCTTGGCGAGGAGAACACCATTCCACCGTCGCAATGCAAAAAACTAAGCCCGAAACAAGCAAAAGGGTAAAGATAAGGCTAGGTTTTGGTCTTTCTTCCAAGAGAGAAAAATATAAACTTGTAAGAGAAGTTTTGGACCAAAATCCCAAGCCACTAGCTTCTACTTATATAGCCCACGCTAGACAGACTGCTCGAGCGGTTTAAGAACCGATCGAGCGGTTCTACTTAGAAAGCTTCCTACTTTCTACCACAGCATCCAAACAAGACCGAAATCGAAATCAACATGCATATCTAAGACAACATATGCATAAAATATATAAAAATATACTTTTCTATAACAACTAAAGCAATATACAACACGTTGAGAATACATATTACAAAATTAAAAGAATCGGGTCTCACAATGACTCCTTCCTTCAAACTTCATGACACTTCAACGTTAAAAGAAGACCCAAGAGTGAATCTCAAATAAAGAGAACATAGGAAGTGAGGACTAGGATTCTAATTCCTTGCCCTTTCTGTTCAACAAGCTTGATTGCCAATGTAAAATTCACGAAAACTAACGAAGATTATTGATATCTCAACTTGAAATTTGAACGGTTTGAAAGGTATAGAGGAGGAGACTATTTATATATAGGCTCAAAAAACGAAGCAAAAGGTCAACTTCTGATGTGGAACAAGCCAAAACGCACCCTTTTTGGAAAAATTAGGAGAAGATAACGATAGACAAATTATACGGACCATAGGGCTAGTTTGGCCTATGGGAATAGGCCTCTAAAGCCGGTTTGGCCATTGGGGTTCCTAGAATAGAAATTTTTGTAACTTTTTCGATGTATTTTTGGGTGTCCCAGATGGCAAAATGGACTCATCAAGCTTAGAAACCAAGGATATGTCAAGTGCAAATAACACACTTGAAAATTTGATTAGTTCAAAATGAAGGTCAGAATGTGAGAATGAATACCGAAAAGAAACCAACAAACTTTTTTAAAAAGAAGGAACAGTACTGGTAAGACAAACATAACTTATGAGTAACTTGGGTGTCAATTCATTCTTGTCGGAGGCCATACTTGTTCTTTAAATCATTTTTCATCTTTGGGCATGACTAACCAACAGGTTTGTACATTGTAGTCGGTCAAAATGGAGTGTCTACAATGATATAAGAAAGATTACTCATCATATAAGACTTGAAATCTACTTAAATAAGGTTAAAATAGCAATAAAATAAAATAAAATTCTATAAGGTTTGATAAGAATAAGGATAATTTGAAAACTTCATTTCTTATCAATTGTTACATGTGTTAGGTATATCTAGTTGTTACACGGTCATTGTAAATGGTGTATTGAATTGAATAAAGGCATTTTATAAATTTACCCCATACATGGGATAGAATATCTAATCCAATCCCGTCTTACCAAAACCCCAAACATAACATAAATTTTTTATTTGAAGCACTTCTGACATCTATATCGGTTTTCCAATTGTTCATTTTTTAGCGGGGATTTAGTTTCACATATCGTTCATACCATTGTTTCCATCAATGGAAATTGTGCTTTCATTTTGCCAAGACTCTCCCCTCATCCTTCACAAAACAATCCCAAAACCCCCCATAATAGCCTTCTCCCAAACCTCACATATATATATATATATGTTATTGTTCTTGAACTACAATGAAAAAAGGTGAACTATATTTGCTTTCTACAAAGACAAAAACCCGTCTCCTCCCGGCCACCCTCTATCTCATATACAAAACATATATTCAAAAAAACCCTTGTATAATCAGCATTTTGGCATCCATATCCTTGTTGATCTAGTTTTAAAAAAAAAAAAAAAAGCCAACTTGTCAGCAACCAGGCAAATTTCCAAGCAATCCTGGAGCAAAAAGGAATATATGAGCTATGTGTGTTTTTTGGGTAGCACCATCATCATGAGACATGTTGGAATGTAGAATCCAGGAGCCAGAATGGCGGCTGCTGATGAGCCAGTCGGGTTCAAAGGCCGGCCAGCACCGAAGACTGCCGATCCACTTGAGTTTGTTGTGTTCAAAACTGATGAGCTTGTGCTGCAATTTTGAAAACAATGAATGATAACCAGTTCTTTTTCTTTCTTTTCCCTTTTGCGTAAGTCAGAAATGCAAGAATCAAAAGCTCACCTAATGGATGGATATTGACATGACCCGTTACCTGCAGAACAGAGAAAAGGAAAGCATGAGTGACATGGAAGCTCATTTGAAAGGCTACGTACATTACCAATAAAAGTGATCGAGGGAGGGTGTCCTTGCATTTCCCTCTCAGATGTACCATTCCAAATAGCCACGGAGCCAGGATTTTGGTCCACGAACGACAATATAAAAGCAATGAGTAATGTTTGGGATGGGATAGTTTTTTATGCTT
>JAOTRH010036813.1:0-20533 GCA_034768845.1 Heliamphora exappendiculata
GTATGGAATGAGATAGATGGTTATGTTAGCTCTGGCTGACGGTGATTACGTTAGGGTTACGACCCTTCGGTTAAAGTATGAGAAGATTATGTTAGGGTTACGGCCCTTTGGTTAAAGTTCATAGAGAAGCATTTGATAGGGCTACGGTCCCTCAGTGCAAGTTTGTAAAGAGGTGTTCGATAAGGCTACGATCCCTCGGTGAAAGTCTGTAAAGATGCATTGACGGGGGCTATGGTCTATCAATGAAAATCTGAGAAGATTCGTAGATTCCATGTACTGTATATTGGGACGGATAGATCAATTTTCTTAAAACTGTATTAACAGCTTGCGGGAGTCGTAATACTCGAATCGTTTTCTAAGGCTCTAATGAGTCGACAAATGGTTTTTATCCTCACTTTCCCTCGCTTGGGAAATTGTTTTTTGGCTCTGGTGAGTCGTGATCTAAAACTGTTTTCAAACTGTTTTAATGGCTTGAAAGAGAGTCTAAACCTGCACTTCGATTTTTTAGCATGTTTTATTTATATTGCATGCTTGTCTAGTTTCTGCTGAGCTTTGGCTCACGGTGTGAGATTTGCTTTTCTTCAGGTACCGGTCACACAGGTTAATCTTGAGGTGTTGGAAGGGTGAAAGAGTTATAGTCTTCTTTTTGTTTCTATCTGTATCATGTATGCTTAATACATGTTTATCGGTATTGGAGCCGTGTAATGTAAGCCATTTGGCGTTTACATACAATACATGTATATTTCATTTTGAGAGTGTATTCTCGGGCTGGGTGTTGTGGTTATTTGTTTATGGGTGTTTCACGTGGCCCGAAGTTTGAGGCGTGACAGAATGGTATCAGAACTCTGGGTTCGAATACCTATGAGCTGTGGGAAGAGGGCGTATCCCGTGTGAGGTTGATTGCATGTGCTTGATTGCATGTGTTTAGATTCTTTGATAACATGTATATGGAAGCATGTTAGATATGTGAACGATGTGTACATGTCAGCATGAGGGTTGAACTATGGGATTAATTAGTCCTGTCTTTGGGCGTTTGGATTAGCAAACTTGGGAGCTATGTTAGAAATGCGTTTAGCTGACGTGATTTCTATCAGGGAGTCTGAGTAGGTTATCCAGATTGACGCGTCATTCTTATCAGTTCTCCTCAGAAAGTGGGTTTTGTTTAGCATGAATCTATGTGGCTATGTGTTAGCATGCTTACGTGGGTAGCGTTTATGTTCATGCTATGTGATGCGTCTTATGTTATGTCCTTCCTTTCATATAGACGCGATGCTTGCGCTGAGAGGGCGAGGCGGTGTTCGAGACTATGACCGTGGCTTTGGAGTTGTTAGTGGACTCCGTGGATGGTGTGGTGTGATGAGGCAGTGGTTGGTGATGATGTGAGGTTGGGGTGAGTTGTAGATCCCGAGTCTTTGAGATAGTTGGCCATTGTTTAGGATGCCTAACCTTATTTGACTATATCCTAGGAATGGTTTGCCTGACCATCTCGTATGCCTGTGTTGATTGCGATCGACGGTTTATTTCTTTAACCTTGTGCTGAATTTCGGGGACAAAATTCCTTAAGGGGGGTAGAGTTGTGAGACCCTGACCCATTTTCTTTTTCGGCGTTTTTCGACGCGTGTTTGCCGTTTTCGTTTCTGCATGTTTAGATGCTTTTAGATGCATGATCGTTGTTAGATATGCATGCAGGGCAGGTTCCTGGGGTCGTGGGGTGTTGCAACGCGAATTTTGAAAATTTTCAAAAAAAGATATTTTGGAGACCTATAAATATATGGAGTTAGATATTTTTATAAAGATATTTTTCTAAAACTTAACTCCTAAGTTTTCTCATTTTTCTCTCTGCTTTCTCTCTAAGTTCTCGGGGGCATGGGACTCGGTTTTTGACGATCAAACTGCAAATTCTTGGTATCGGTATCAAGGGCTACGCAACCATCCAGTCAGATTTTGATTTCAACAAAGTTTGGTTTTGCACGTGGTTCAAGGCATCGAGTTTTTAACTCACCAAGATAGGATCCTAGACTCTCATATCTTATAAGGGTGCTACGTGTAATCGTGTTTATTTTTAACAGTTAGATTGCTGTAGATCTTACTTTATTTCAAGAAAATCAGGTTTTGGTTTCAAAAGGGATTTTGTGTTGATTTTGGTGGATAGAATCGGGTTTTGACGTTTTTCGTTTGGTGATTCTAGATGTTTTGGGCTTGTGTATGTCCGTGAGTGTTATATATATGCGAATCGGTAAGTTTAAGTGTGTTTTGAAGCATCATAGTGGGTGTTGGGGAGTTTGGAGGCTTAGAACACCAAAAACAGCAAAATCTGGGTTTCTCTCGGGTGGTAGCTCGCTCGAGCGCCCGATGTCCGCTTGAGCGGACTAGCTACGTAGGGCCATTTTGTTTTGATGTTATCTCCCTCGTCCGGCCTCGGAATCAGGTTATTCTTATACTCAAATTGAAACCCCAGAAGTCCTCTTTCTAATGACACCTCTCTCACCTTAAAATAATTTTTGTACAAAAATTTATGATCAAAAGAGTGAAGGTGTGTCAAGATTTCCAAACCATTTTTCACCCATTTTTTGCCGAATGTTTGGGAAAAGGTTGTTTTTCATCCTTGTTGGCCCTTTTGACCTAATTTCATGTTTTGTGGGGCGTTGTGGTGTTCTTGTAGGTGTTGTGGGTTTGTGTTGGCCGTGTTGGGCATGTGTGGGTTCGTGTTTGCCGTGTTGGACGTGCGTGAATCTGTTTTGGTCGTGTTAGAGCCTTGGGAGTTTGTTGGTGTTTTGTGGTTTGGTGGTTGGTTCTTTGGTTTTTAATTGGCGTCCTATGGTATTCAATTGATTAATTTATGGGAATTAGTCAATTCAAATACCTGTGGATTCTTTTTGGGGTTCGGTTGGTTGTGTGATGTCTTCGAGAGTCGTGTGGTGGCCTCTCGGTCAATTAGGTTATAGGGCTCGATCGACTGCTCTTCTATAGCGATTTTAGTTGATTGGATTATGGGGTCCTGCCAATTGAAGTCACGGAGAGGGTGTTGGTCATTTCATGCGGGGTGTTGGTGCATGGTTGTATGCGTGGTGGTTCGTGCATCGTTGCATGCGAGCGCTGGTAAATCTGAGTCTGTGTACTCCAAATGTACTAAACTATATGCCTGGTAAATCAACATATAATCTTTACTCCTTTTCAGGTACTTGATTATATTTTTTACTACAGTCAAATGCTCCTGCCTTATGGTAGACTAATATCTGCTAACCATTTCAATAGCAAAGAAAATGTCGGGTCTAGTGCAAAGCATAGCGTACATAAGGCTTCTTATTACTGAAGCATAAAGAACTGCATTCATCTTCTCTATCTCATTAGGTGTCTTAGGACAATAATCCTTAGATAGAGTGATTTTATGCCTAGAAAGGAGAATCCCTTTCTTGCAATCCTGCATGCTAAAATGAGTAAGGAGATCATCGATATACTTTTCTTGTAATAAACCCAACGTCTATTATTTTCGATCTCGCACAAGCTAAATCCCAATGATGTGACTGGCTTCTCTCAAATTCTTCATATCGAACTGTCCAGATAACCATACTTTAACCATAGATAATACCCCCACATCATTTTCGATGAGCAAGATATCGTCTACATAAAATACTAAAAAAATCACCACGCTTTCGTCACACTTCTTGTATACACAGGACTCATCTGGACTCTGATCAAAATCATAAGACTTAATAGCTTGATCAAACTGAGTGTTTTAAGACCTCAATGCCTGCTTAAGTTCATAAATAGATCTCTTACGTTTACACATGTTTTCTTGGCCCTTTGCAATGAATCTGTCTTGTTGTATCATATTGATACAATCGTCAAGACTTCTGTTAAGGAAAGATGTCTTGACATCTGTTTGCCAGATTTTGTAATAAAAAAAGTAGCAATGGATAAGAGAATCTGGATAAACTTAAGCATGACTACCAGCGAAAAGGTTTTCTCATAACCGATCCATTCTTTCTGAGTGAACCCTTTAGCAATAAGCTTAGCTTTGAAAGTTTAAACCTTTTCGTCTGCTCCTCTCTTCCTCTTGTAGATTCATTGCATCCAATGGTTTTATTCCTTCGGATGGTTTTACAAGTTTTTAGACCTGATTGGAATATATAGATCCCAATCAACCTGATCGATATATCTTCTGAATTCATAGCTCTTTACCAAATATTTGCATCTTTGTCCTGAAGTGCTTCATTGTAGTTACATGGTTCGATATCTAGTTCTGTCGGGATCCTGTCAAAAAACTCTCCTAAGAAGATATATCGATTAGGTTGATGAACAACCCTCTCACTACGACGAGGCACTACCTGTGTCTTTGTACTAGCAGTAATACGCTGTGTAGAATCTGAACCCTGTGCATCAGTACACTATTTTTGATTTGCACCTGTCCTGATAATCCTCCCACTACAATGAGGTAATGGGATATCAGTGAATTATGGTTCTTCTTCCATTCTAATGGTATTTTCTCTCAGTTCTTCCAAAATAATGTGGCTTTTCGTCCTGTGGTCCATAATATAATTCTCTTCCAAAAATTGGGCATTGGTGCTAAAAATGACCTTTCGATCCTTAGGATTATAAAATAGACCACCTTTCATTCTCTTGGGATACCCTACAAAGAAATAGACTTCTATCCTCGGTTCTAACTTACCCGCGTTCTCTTTCAACACATGTGCTGGACACTCCCAAATTCAAATGTGTTTCAAACTAGGCTTACGCTAGGTCTACAATTTTGTGGAAGTAGAAAGTACTGACTTAGAAGGTACTAATTTCAAAATATAAGCCGTTGTCTCTATAGCGAGTCCCCAAAACGAATCAGGTAAACCTAAATAACTCATCATTGACGTTACCATCTCCATAAGAGTCATATTCCTTCTTTCTCCATAAGAGTCATATTCCTTCTTTCTGCTACACCATTCTGTTGCGGAGTGCCAAGTGCAGTCAACTGGGATGTAATCTCCTCTAATGATAAGTAATCCCTAAACTCTCCAAAGAAGTAGTTTCCACCACGATCGAATCGTAGTGATTTGATACTTTTACCTAGATACTTCTCTGCCTCTCTCTTGAATTCTTTGAATTTTTTAAAGCATTCAAACTTACGATACATCAAGTAATGTATCCATACCTTGAGTAGCCATCAATGAAACTGACGAAATACTTAAAGCCACCTCTAACCCGGATTGTCATTGGACCACACACATCAAAATGAATCAACTCCAACGGTATAATCTTTGGTCGAAAAGGACTTCTTGGTCGTCTTACCTTCTAAGCAAGATTCATAGACTGGAAGTGCCCCCACTTCTAATGAAATCAAAGGTTCATCTGCTACCAGTCTATTTATCATGTTTAGATTAATATAACCCAAACGTAAGTGCCAAAGAAACGTTTAGTTCAATAAAGAATAAAACTTTCTCTTATATGATAAATTAGATGTGTTATTCAATTCAGTTAATTACAGTATATGAGAGATTGGAGTAATAACATAAAGATCATCCACCAATGTATCAGAACAGAAAATCCATTTATTATCCTTAATAACCATAGAGTTATTAAAATAAACCAAATATTTGTCTTTAACCAATCTAAAATCAAAAACTAAGTTCCTTTTCATAGAAGGTACATAAAGACAATCTCTCAATATTAAAACTCTATCTCTACTAAAATTGAGAGTGGCATCTTCCACTGCAACTGATGTTACCTTTGTATTATTGTCCATATGGAGGTAAATCTACCCATCACTAAGTTATCGAGTTTCATGGAACCTCTGCAATGAATTGCAGACATGATTAGTGGCTCCCGTATCTACACACCAGGTACCGGTAGATAGCACTACTAAACATGTTTTCACAACTAGTGAACAAAAATTACCATGCTTATTCTGCCTTCTGAAAAATACTAAACATAGCTTTTTCTAGTGCCTTGTCTGGTTGTAGTGAAAACATTTGTCTTTTGACTTTTTCACACAAGTCCATGGCCTACTAATTACCTTAGAAATTTGGTTTTCCTATTTCTGAACTTTTTTCTTCTTCATGCCTTTCGGCTCAGAGGAAGAATCCTTTTTTGAAATAAACATATTTTCTAGTATTTAAGGAATACCATTGGTAGTTAAAACTATATCCAAGTTACTTTTTCAGTCAACAAAATTTGATTCCATTAGTTTATTTTCTTTGAGTATAACCATGAGTGGATTGAAAGTCATTTTAATCTTGAGAATCACATAATTAAAATTACTGTTAATTATGACGAGTAATACTTTGAATTTATTTTAATTTGGTTCCCTCTACCATTTTTAAAAAAATTTGCCAACAGTCTAGGATATTGTGAATAGCCTTCCTCGATGAGAGAACGTTTACTATCCATCGTATGATCAGACGGGCCAATGCCTATTAATTTTACTATCTATGCTAACTGACCCTACCAAGTATAATTAAACAGCTGGCATAGCTTCGATCCAATATATAATAGTAGTGACTCAGATAGAGAGAATACTATTATATAAAACTAAGTGTTAACCATCACCTAATCCCAAATAAATCACTTCGCAATGAACCCTTTAGATGGAGAAGTGATCCACACTAACAATTATCCAGAATTATCCCTAAAGGAGGTTTATACTAACGATACTGCAATTAATCTGTCCGATGGAGAAGAAGACCTTATTGCCAACACATAAGATTTAATTACATCGCCTATAAATTGGTCATAGAGACCGCGGAATTTATCTATGAATAAATTCTCTCCCACTTAGATTTTTAAAACATTTTTTAGGGTTATAAAAATATGTTTAATTAAAATAAATTTATTAATTTCAAAAATCACACGATTTGAAAGAATTAAACATCTTTTCGTGTATACGATTCTAAAAAATTTAGTTTGTCAAACCATATTTTCGTGTTTAAATGCGTAACAAATAAAATTTAATAGATGCACAGTTTTTTCTTCAGCTTTTTAGCTAAGGTATTGATTAAATGCATTAATTATTTTATTTCTCGTTCTACATTTTTTGAAAAATAATAATTTATTTTGATTAAATATTTTTTTATTTAATTAATTCAAAATTTGAAATTAATTCTTACGTTTTTTCAAGATATCCGATTTTATGAAAAATCATCTTAAACGTGATATTTTATAAAAAAATAAAATGTCTAAAGTTTTTTTATTTAATTAAAATTAATTAATTAATAAAAAAATTATTTTATTTTTCATTATAAAATATTTTAATTAAAACTAAAATTTTAAATTAATTAAATTAATATGATAAATTTAAAATAGATATGAAATTATCCACGTATTTCATATATATAAACATGATATACATATATCCCAGTTTTATGATCGAATAAAAATTCTCATAAGTTTCAAACTCATTTTGAAGATAAGTTGCATCAATCCTCTTTCAAGTCTGATTCTTGTGTCCCGATTGCATTAAGATTTCTTGATACACTTCGATATATACTGATATATCGTATTAGCATCAAAACATATCAGAATATTGATCGAAGACATCCCCGAACTAGCCAACCACCGTTGGCCACCAAGCATCGCCGCCGGAGCAGCCGCACCAGTCACTCCAGGCGGCTTTTGTCGCCTCATCCGAGCTTCATTTTTAACGCTTTTTATACCAAACGCTCTCAAAAAATAGTATTTTTTGTCAAAAAATAGTATTTTTTGTCAAAAAATTTTCTCAAAAACTGCTCAAAAAATAGGGTTCGATGATCACCAAAATACAAAAAACGCTGCAACCCTGCAACAGCACAGCGTCGCCAACTTTTCGAGGCCGTTTCGGCCTCATTCAAGTTTCGTTTTCATCCTTTTTTTTTTCAAACGCAGCTGACAAAATATACTATATTTTTGTAAAAAAATCTTATTCAAAAACAGCCAAGAAACAACCAAAATACTGCTTGGAAACTGCTGCTGCCGCCCACCAGCGTGGCCTCCCTATTCTGCCGCCCGTTTGGGCTTTTTTCGGTGGTCTTTTCACGTCTGTTTTTTTTTTTTAAATAGTTAAAATATTTAGTCACGTGATGCTTCGAAGAACGCCTCAAAAATAGTCTGAAAAACTCCCGAAACTAGCCCCTTAACAGCGCCTATTGCACCACCACCGCCGGTGGAAAATCGCTGCTATTTTGCGCCTTTTTTGTGCATTGTTTGGCCAAGTTGTTTAACAATTTTCAGATAGTATTTTAAGATATACCTACTGCTATTTTATGCCCAAAAAATTGCTCAAAGAACAATCCAAAAAATGACCCAAAAAATCATCAAAACCGCCGCTGGCAAAGCCACCGGTGGTGGGCTCTCTTTGGTATTTTTTCCTATGTTTTTGAGTATTTTTGCTGTTATTTTTAATGCACAAGTACTACAAAAAAAAACACACTAAAAAAACTATTTAAAACCGTTAAAAACTTGCCACAATCCGTGGCCCATAAAAATCCAAAACCACCGCCGGTACCGTCGCCTGTTCTTCGTGTTCTTGAATATATTCAACCTATTCTTAAATAATATAAACAGATATTTAAAAATAAATAACTAGCTATTACATCGATCCTATGTCCCGAAAGCTCACATTCGATTCTAAAAACAACTTAATCTATCACGACCCATGATTAAAAAAAATATCATCTATGCATTCAATCAAACATGAAACAAATGACGATCATAAAACTGAAAATAGAACACCTGCAAAAAAATAGTTAGCGCAATTCTAAAACTACCCGGCACCGATAGTCGTAAAATAAATAAATAAAACGGCTCTGATATGAATTGTTTGAGGCAAAACTGCTAACATCATTGCTTTTGCAAATGATTTTTTGTTAAAAACTAACTGAATGGGCAAACACCAAAATGGATTCCAGATAAAATTTTTTACGTCAAACGATCAAAATTAAAATCCGTGCAACCAAAGTAAATTTAGAAGAATACCTTTTACGGGTCAAAACTTGAACTACGTTTTTGTTCCTAAGTTGAAGCTCGCGGCAGACCTTCTATTGTATTTCCTTATACAATTCTCGATTATAGTGTGAGCTATAATCTATCAAGAACTCGTATCGGTAAAACCTTGACAACTTTAGTCTTAAAGATAAGTTATGAAACTGGTTTAACCTACCCACATATTTATAGGGCTACAGCAGGGATCTGTGAAGTAATTATGAGTAAGACTTCAATAGAACACAGACACCCATAATCGGTTTTTACAATTAAGCAAACCTCATAGCAGTATCTACAATTATGAAAAACTAACAGCGATTTCTGTAATTTTTATAAAATACTGAATTACAATTTACACTAATAAAGAACTATAATTGCACTCTGACCCATAATCTCAAGACCTTCTTGCATTGAACTCCTGTTATAAAATATTTATCATTTCTCTCCACGCTAAGATTCTCAATACCCGCCAATTAAATTTAATTACTGACAATTTAATTTAATCAGCATCTTGTAATTTTTTAAGCCCTCCCTCTTAACTTATTTGACCGTCAAATAATCAAATCTACCGACAAGATTTGACCCGATCAAAACTTATAAGCTTCCTTAAAGGGGTATCGTCAATCCTGATCTTTCGGGACATTGATTCCGTTAATAATTAATATTCACCATATAAATAATACCGTTATCTAACTCACTGAAAATATAGAGCCATATAAGATTGCACCTTCTAATGAATCAAAATAACGGCTATTAAATATACGCAAATCAATAATTATTTCAAGATTAAGAGCATAAGCACTATTCATAATAACCTTGGGGTGTGAATTAATTTATATAGTCAGTATAAAATTAATTACTCCAATGTGACCTGTTCAATACACACAAAGTGTACTAGCACAGAAAGTCAGAATAATAAACGACGCTATTATCTGTTCTCCATAACCAAGACAGACCTACTAAAACTCTATAGCATAGTCGTACCAATGGTTTGTCTATTTTTATCTAAACTGTGAACATAAAACTTATATTCTGTAAAAAATTAAAATTTGATCTTCTATGTATAAGTCGTATTCTATACACTAGATTAAATACTGTACGGAATAAATGGCATCCATGCATAACATTTAAAGAAATCATATTGCATACATTACTCATAAAGATCCTCATAAAATAAAATATTAATTTTATTGAAAAATTAAATTAAATACTAAAAATATGATTTTCAGTATAGGCTAACAAACTGACCATGTATTTCTAAAGGTCTCGTCATATTGAGATTTGATGAGATTTGGTCATAGCGAGAAGTTATCACTGTTCTTTATTAGACCGTTTGAGATCATTGAAAGGATTGGGGAGGTAGCATATCGTCTCACCTTGCCTCCTCAATTATCATCAATGCACAATGTATTCCACATTTCGATGCTTCGAAAGTATGAGCTAGACTCGTCACATGTTCTAGATTGGGCCGAGTTAGGAGTTGAGGAGGACATCTTCTATGAAGAGCGACCAGTGAAGATTCTTGATACGAATGAGCAGGTTTTACATGGGAGGACAATTTTCTATATCAAGATTTTGTGGCTTTATCATGGTGTTGAAGAGGCCATGTGGGAGCTTGAGTCCGAAGTTTAAACTAAATATCCGGATCTATTTTTGTCTTAGATTGCGTAGCGAATTTCAAGGACGAAATTCCTTTTAGGGGGGAAAGTTGTGAGACCCGATTTTCTTTTAATATAATAAATAATATGAGGTGTTTATTAATTATCTTGGCTTGATTATAAAATTGATAAACATATGTAGTTTATCATATAGGTGGTGGCCAGCAGCCCCAGTAACTCTCATTTGAGTTTTGGTTAATTCGTCGGTGTGCGTGAAGAATTGTGAATTTTAAAGGAAGCTAGCCAAACCCCAATTCCCCCCAGCCCGTTCTCCTCATCCCCTCAGCCCGTTCTCTCTCTCTCTCTCTCATTGTTGGAGACTTGAAGACCTTGACTTTCCTCCCAATTTTTTTTACTTTTGGCTTGGATTTTGACATTGTCGTAGAAAGATAAAGTGCTCTACTCGATGAGGGCTACACAACTAACCGAGTGAATTTTTGTTTTGACGATTTTGGAGTTTTTGCGGGTAGTTTAAGTTTCTAGTTTTTAACTCAAAATGTAAGATTCTAGACTACCTTAGCTTAAATGTTTGAATTATATGATTAAATGCATTTTTTGTTTATTAAAATACTATGAGAGATGATTTTATGCTTGAAACCCAATGTTATGTTTACAAAGCATTAAGTATGTTGTTGTTGGACGAGGAAGTTGTTTGGATGGTTGAGAAATTGATTTTTGAAAATGAGATTACTTGTTTTTGATATAACCATGAGGGTTGAGTTTTGATTTCAAGAGATATTTGAAATTGTTAACATTGTGAAAATGTTGTTGAATAAATTCATGGATTTTGGATTGCACGCAAGTTGGTGCGGTTGTTTTTGTTTAAATGATTTAGTAAATGTACCGAAACAATGTGGTTTATTTGTGCTTATATTACTCCTCGGTAAAAGTTCAAAAATTTGCACAAAGTGCTTTATTCCTTCGAATTAGCCTCTATAAATAAAGTGGTTGCCCAATTTTGGTGTTTGTTGTTGTGGCAAATTAGAGAACTTGTGAGTGCCTAACAGGTCCTTGTGCGCCACGAACCTAGGTTAATAGGATGAGAGTCTGTAATCGTCACCGTGTCCCTAGGGAGACAATGTCGGTACATAGTTAAATCATTTGTGAATGTGGAAGGTTATTGGAAAACAAAAATGTGTTTTATCGTCTTTAAATGTTGAGCATATGTGAATTATATGAATACTTATGATTTTGAAAGAAAATCAGTTTAAAACCTATGCTTTGGTTTAAATTAGTCATATAATTTGATAATTACATATCATATATTTATCTTTGTTAGTCTACTATTATTGGGTTTCGGCTCACGTTATTGGATTAAAAATATTTTCTGGTGACAATGATGATAAGTGGTGAAGCCTTGTATTTTTTTTTTTTTGGTTGTTGGATCATATAAAATTATTTTGTGAATGTTGTAACTAAGTTCTTGGATGATGCAATTTGGTTTTTCAATCATGTAATTCACATTGTAAATCCTTGTAGCCAAACTTTCTCATGGTTGTAATAGTCTTTCTATAACATTGATGGAGCATGAAGGTAGATTTTGATGCTTTAAAGCTCTTGTATCGTAAGGCCTTGAGGCCAAGGTCCCATGTTTTGAATGTTTGAATGAGAGTTAGGTTTACATCTTGAGTTTTTATTCGTTTAAGACTTAATTTCTTAGGTTTTTTTATGGTCACATTTTGGCCAAGTATTCCACGAAGAGAGGTTTTCGGTTTTTATCTCATATTATAGTCCCTGTGGGTTATCTTTAAACCTTGATTCTCATGCTTTATGTTGTCTTTTAATCACATCATAGGTTTTCCAGTGCATGAAAACAAGTTTTGGGTTTTTGAGTCTCAAAATACTTGAAAAGAAAAGTGTTCTAAGGCCAAACCGATCGGTTGGTCCTCAAATTGATCGAGCGGTCTTTGCAATCTCTCGGTTTCTCCTCTGCAGGTGCGAGATACTACAAGCTGTGATAGACCGATCGATTGGAGACCGATCGAGCGATCTTTCTATGTGGTCAATTTTGATATTTTCAAATTTTGTTCCCATCTTGAAACCGATGTATCTTCTTCGTCTTAAAACCCTTTTAGGTTGCTTTATGTCCATATTGAAGCCCTGTGAGTCTTCTTTTAAATGGATTAACTCTCCTTTCGAAAATCGTTTTGAGTCAAATGATTTTCGTTGAGAACAAGGGAGATAAAATGGGTTTTATTAAGAAGTTTTCTTTTTGAGTTGTTCTATCCTTGTGGTTTTTCTTGGGTAGTTTACGTGCCTCCAATTTGAGAGCATGACGGTTTAAACCAAATTGGTTGTGAGACCCTGACCCATTTTCTTTTTGGCATTTTTCAACGCGTGTTTACCGTTCTTGTTGTAGCATGTTCATATGTGTTTTCATGTATGTTCGGGTTTAGATATGTATGTAGAGTTGGTTCCCGGGACCGTTGGGTGTTGTGGTGCGAGTTTCAAAAAAAAAGATATTTTCGTGGCCTATAAATATCTAGCTTTAGATATTTTACAAAAGATATTTTTGAAAACTTGGTGGCTAAGTTTTCTTTTTCCAAACCAAAAGCTTTGCCTTCTCTCTAAATTCTCGAGGGCCCTGGGCTCGATTTCCAACGATCAGATAGTAGATTCTTAGTCCCCTCATGGTGGGCTACGCATTTATCCGGACAAAATTTCATTTGGAGAAAGATCATTTTTGCACGTGGTTCAAGACATCGAGTTTTTAACTCAACGAGGTAGAATCCTAGACTCTCAGGTCTTATAAGGGTGCTACATGAAATATTGTGTGTTTTTACCTTACGAAAATGCATAAAAAGTTAGTTTATGTTTTGATAAATCGATTTATAAGTTGGGTTTGTTTGGTTTAAAATCGTTTTGGGTGTTTTTGGTTGGATGGAATCGGGTTTCGAGTGTTTCTCTCGAGATTTTGTGATAGTTTTGGGCTTGTGTATGT
Source organism: Heliamphora exappendiculata (assembly GCA_034768845.1). Lineage (NCBI taxonomy): Eukaryota > Viridiplantae > Streptophyta > Magnoliopsida > Ericales > Sarraceniaceae > Heliamphora > Heliamphora exappendiculata. The sequence goes on from JAOTRH010036813.1 coordinate 13,543, forward strand.
CCATGGGTTGTTAAATGAGTGTTTGGATGGTTTAATTTGAGGCTGGGAAGCTTTTTCGTAGCTTAGGTTTGTTTTTCACCATCGTCAGTAGCTTATTCTAAAATTTGGAAATTTTAGGTTTTTGTGTCGACACATTTCTCCTTCTGTGGTGTTGAGCACGTTGTGGCTGAACTCTCGGTTGTTTTGTGTCGACACCATTTTCTGCTTGTGTCGACACCATTTTCTGCTTGTGTCGACACATTTTTTCTTCTGTTGGAGTTGTGCATTCTGTTGCTATTTGTGTCGACACCTCCGCTATTTGTGTTGACACCTTTTTTGTTTGTGTCGACACCTTCGATGATTATGGAACTCTTTTCTTTTGGTCATATCTCTCTCATCCAGACTCGAAATTGGGTCATTTTTATATTCAAATTGAATCCCCAGAAGTCTTCTTTCCAATGACACCTCTCTCACTTTAAAATAATTTTTATGGAAAAAGTTATAATCAAAATAGTGAAGGTATGTCAAAAAATTTTAACCGTTTTTCTGTTTGGGAAAAGATTTTTTTTTTTTATCCTTTCTTGAACTTTTTATCAAGTTTCTTGTTTCTTGGGGCATTTTGTTGTTTTGGTTGGTCGTAGGTCTGTGTTGGGCGCGTGTGGTTTCGAGTTGGCCGTGTTGGGCGTTGGTGTTTTGGTGGTTGGTTTCTTGGTTTCCAATTGATTTTCAATGGTATTTAGTCAATTGGGAAATGGGACTAATCGACTGAAATATGGTTGGATTCTTTTTGGGCTTCTATTGGTTTTGTGTTAGTTTTTTGGCTAGGCTTGGTTGTGAGGTTGTTGGTGGTCCATATGAATGGATGTCGGGTTATGTGACGGGTGGCGTCATGATGTGTTATATTTGGCTATGTGCGTATAACTGGTTATGTGCATTTATAATTGTAATTTATTTATGCATGAATTTTGTAAGGAGAATTACATGGCTTTGATGGCGTTATGTGTAACGTGGTTTATGCTTTAAAACTCAATGTTTTATAGGCATGTGGCATGGTTTGTGAAGCGTAGCATTGGTACGTGGTGTTATGCATTAAATCCAGGTTAGGTTTGCATGGGTACGAAATGGTATATCTGTAAATGTAGTTATGTGAATGTTAACCCTGGTTAACAATGGGTGTGGGTGTGGGTGTGGGTGTGGGTGTGTGTGTGCGATATCTGAAGGGTTAAAATGAGATCCTGATGAGGCACGAGCATGGGTGTGTGTGCGATATCTGAAGGACAGAAATAGTGAAACGAAATCCTGATGAGGCACTTGTATGGGTGTGGGTGCGATATCTGATGGATTAAAATGAGATCCTGATGAGGCGCGGGTGTGGGTGTCGGTGTGTGTGTGCGATATCTGAAGGCTGAAACGAGGTCCTAAAGAGGCATGTCTACATGTGTTGCATGAATTGCATATCGAGATGGATAGACCATTTTTTTTCTTAAAAAAACTGTATTAACGGCCTGCAAAAGTCGAAATACAAGAATCATTTTCAAGACTCCGGTGTGTGAGTCAAATATGGTTGTATCCTCACTTTCCCGTTGCTGGTGAAAATTATTTTTTGGCTCTGGTGAATCGTGATCTAAAACTATTTTCAACTGTTTTTATGGCTTGAAAGAGAGTCAAAAATTACAATTCAATTTCCTAGCATGTTTTGTTTATATTGCATGCTTGTCTAGTTTCTGTTGAGTCTTGACTCACGGTGTGGTATAAAATATTCTCAGGTACCGATCATGCGCACTGATTCGGGGTTACTGGTTGGAAGAGAAAGAGTTATATTCTTTCTTTTTGTCCTTTTTGAACATGTATGTTGTAACATGTTTTCCAGCGTCGGAGCCGTGTAATGTAAGCCGTTTGGCATTTATATACAATGCATGTATGTTTTTATTTGAGAGTGTATTCTCGGATTGGGTGTATGTTTGGTTGTATATGGGTGTTTCACGAAACCTGAAGTTTGAGGCGTGACAACTTAGTATCAGAGCTTTGGGTTCGAACACCTAAGAGCCGTGGGAAGAGAGTGTATCTCGTGTGAGGTTGATTGCGTATACTTGACTGTATGTGTTTAAATGCTTTGATAACATGAACGTGTTAGCATGTTAAGCATGGATATGATGTGTATATGTGAGCATGGGGGTTGAACTGGGGATGGATTAGTCATGCCTTTGGGCGTTTGGATTAACAAACTTGGGTGCCAAGTTAGAAACGCATTTAGCTGACGTGATTTTTAGTAGGGAATCTGAGTAGGTTATCCAGATTTATGTGTCTTTCTTGTCCATTCTCCTCGGTATGTGGGGCTTGTGTAGCGTGAACCTATGTGGCTATGTGATAGCATTCTTATGTGGTTAGCATTTATGTTCATGCTATGTGCTACGTCTTATGTTCTGCCTTTCTTTTTCATATTGACGTTATGTCTGCGAGGAGAGGACAAGGCCGTGAGCGAGGCAGTGGCCGTGGTGCTGGCAAAGGGGATGTTCCTATCCCTAATGCTAGGGATGCAAATGCTCCCCAGGGACCGATGGACGTGACCGAGTTGTTGCGTGTGCTGATTGGTTCTATCCAACAGTTAGTTGCTAGAGGTGAGACTGTTAGGGAGAGAGAGGGAGTGCCTAAGACAAGGGCGACAGTAGCGATGCGGGAGTTCAGGCGAATGGATCCACCTACCTTTGCTGGAGATCCTAATATTATTATAGCGACGGAGTGATTGGAGCTGGTAACACATATTTTGGACACGTTGCAGATTGAGGAGGATGAGTTGCGAGTTTCTTTTGCTACTTTTCAGCTGAGGGGTGCTGCACATGGGTGGTGGAAGTATGCACGAACCACTATAGGAGTCACATGGGCAGCATTTACAGGAGTATTTCTGGAGAAATACTTCTCGACGTCAAAGAGGAATTTGTGCTGGGAGGAGTTTTACACCTCTCACCCAGGGGCGATGGACGTTATGTAGTACGAGGCCCAGTTTACGAGCTTGTCCCAATTTTCACCATTGTTGGTGAGCACAGACGAGCTACATTCGATGAGGTTTGAGCGGGGTTTGAGGCCGGCGATTAAGGAGCATGTGGTTGGAATGGGGATTCGTGTGTTCACACAGTTGGTGGAAGCAGCATCAAGGATTGAAAATGCCTTGAATGAGATTCGAGCTTCAAGGGAGGCCAAGACACCGCAAAGTGGGACAGATGCACAAACTGGTGGGCATTCCAGCAAGATGCAGAGGTCTTCTGGTCTTAGTTTCCATCCATCTAGATTACCACAGCAGTTCTCTGCACCAGCACCATCAGTGGCTTCATCTAGGAGGCCGAAGCAAAGGGAGTTGATCTATTTTCGATGCAGGTAACCTGGGCATCGTGCGGCGAATTGCCTACAGCCTAGGTCATCTCAGAGTGTGGCACTAGTACAGTTGCAGGGGAGGGAGCCACCAGTTTGCTATGGGTGTGGGCAGTCCGGACACATCCGGAGGACTTGTCCCCAAAGGGAGGGTACGCCGAGTGCAGTGGGCACACCAGAGGGTTTGTTTATGCAGAACCGACAGCAGTATCCAGCAGTTCAGACTTCCCAAGCAATGACAGGTGGGGGTGCTTTAGTTCAGTCGGTACGACAGCTGACCGTGCCTGGTGGCAGACAGGATAGAGCGGTATTGCCCCGACTGTATTCACTTGTAGCTCCTGGTTCTTCGAGGGCACCGGTCGCGCGTGATGATGCAGATGTAGATCTTTCTCCACTGCACAGAGGTATCTTTTTGAGTTTGCAGGCTTTGGGCCAGTTTTTGTGTTGCATCTATTTGGGAGTCAGTGATGGATCCCGTTGGTGGCGTGCTGTGTTCAGGGAGTGGTTGGTGAGGATGTGAGATTGGGATGGGTTGTAGATCCCGTGTCTTGAGATAGTTGGCCATTGTTTAGGATACCTAACCTTATTTCACTATATCCTATGAATGGTTTGGCTGACCATCTCGTATGTCGTGTCGATGTGATCGACGGTTTGTTTCTTTGACCTTGAGTTGAATTTCGGAGATGAAATTCCTTTAAGGGGCGTAAAGTTGTGAGACCCTGACCCGTTTTCTTTTTGGCATTTTTCAACGCGTGTTTACCATTCTTGTTGTGGCATGTTTATATTTGTTTTCATGCACGTTCGAGTTTAAATATGTATGTGGAGTTGGTTCCCGGGGCCATTGGGTGTTGTGGTGCGAGTTTCAAAAAATATATTTTCTTGGCCTATAAATATCTAGCTTTAGATATTTTGGAAAATATATTTTTGAAAACTTGGTGGCTAAGTTTTCTTTTTCCAAACCAAAAACTTTGCCTTCTCTCTAGATTCTCGGGGGCCCGGGGCTCAGTTTTCGACGATCAGATAGTAGATCCTTAGTCTCCTCGTGGTGGGCTACGCGTTCATGAGGATGAAATTTTATTTTGGCGAATATTGTTTTTGCACGTGGTTCGAGACGTTGAGTTTTTAACTCAACAAGGTAGGATCCTAAACTCTCATGTCTTATAAGGGTGTTACGTGAAATCTTGTGTGTTTTTACCGTACGAAAATGTATAAAAAGTTAATTTATGTTTCGATAAATTGGTTTATAAGTTGGGTTTTTTGGTTTAAAATCGTTTTGGGTGTTTTTGGTTGGATGGAATCGGGTTTCGAGTATTTCTCTCGAAGTTTTGTGGTAGTGTTGGGCTTGTGTATGTCCATGGGTTGTTAAAGGAGTGTTTGGATGGTTTAATTTGAGGCTGGAAGCTTTTTCGTAGCTTAGGTTTGTTTTTCACCATCGCCTGTAGCTTATTCTAAAATTTAGAAAATTTAGGTTTTTGTGTCGACACATTTCTCCTTTTGTGGTGTTGAGCACGCTGTGGCTAAACTCTCAGTTGTTTTGTGTCGACACCATTTTCTATTTGTGTTGACACCTTTTGATGTTGGTGTCGACATCTTTTCTGTTTGTGTCGACACAGTTTTCCTTCTATTGGAGTTGTGCATTCTGTTGCTGTTTGTGTCGACACCTCCGCTATTTGTGTTGACACATTTTCTGTTTGTATCGACACCTTCGCTGGTTGTGGAACCCTTTTCTTTTGGTCATATCTCTCTCATCCTGACTGAAAATTAGGTCGTTTTTGTATTCAAATTGAAGCCCCGAAAGTCTTCTTTCCAATGACACCTCTCTCACTTTAAAATACTTTTTATGAAAAAGTTATGATCAAAATAGTGAGGATATGTCAAAATTTATTAACCGTTTTTCATACGTTTTTGGCCGAATGTTTGGAAAAGGTTTTTTTTTTATCCTTTATGGAACTTTTTATCAAGTTTCTTATTTCTTGGGGCATTTTGTTGTTTTGGTTGGTCGTAGGTCTATGTTGGGTGCGTGTGGGTTCGAGTTGGCCATGTTGGGCGTTGGTGTTTTGGTGGTTGGTTTCTTGGTTTCTAATTAATTTTCAATGGTATTCAGTCAATTGGGAAATGGGGCTAATCAACTGAAATATGATTGGATTCTTTTTGGGGTTCGGTTGGTTTTGTGTTAGCTTTTGGGCTAGGCTTGGTTGTGAGGGTTGTTGGTGGTCCATGTGAGTGGATGTCGAGTTATGTGACGGGTGGCGTCATGATGTGTTATATTTGGATATGTGCGTATAACTGGTTATGTGCATTTATTAATGTAGTTTCTTTATGCGTGGATTATGTAAGGAGAATTACATGGCTTTGATGGCGTTATGTGTAACGTGGTTTATGCTTTAAAACTCAGTGTTTTATAGGCATGTGACGTGGTTTGTGAAGCATAGCGTTGGTACGTGGTGTTATGCATTAAATCCTGGTTAGGTTTCCATGGGTACAAAATGGTATAGATGTAAATGTAGGGTTGGCCTAACAAGGCTTCAATAATCGATTTTGATGATAACAAACTTATGTATCTAATTGTGCAAATTGAGATTGTTTATAGGACATACATGATTAGCACAATCCAAGATACAAAATGGAAACCATGACACTTAAATTCAAATTAAGTTATTTGGTGACAAGATTTTATGGAACAAAAGCAAGGAATCAAGTTTTGAAGACTCGAAGCTTATGTTGTAAAATTAGTATTCTTGGACATCCATTTCATCTTTCAAATATTACTTTGAAGCTCATAGGAATTCTAAAAATGATAAAAATATTTTTTCAAAACAAATAATTATTAAAATATTTTTGGAAAATGAATATCTGAATTTTTATTGCTTCAGTCGACTGAGGTATAGAACCAGTCGACCGAATATGCTACCAAAAATAGGTTTTCAGATATGTACAAGTTCAGTCGACCGAACCTATAGGTTCAGTTGACCGAATGAGTTTCTTCAGTCGACCGAACAGTTCAAATTTTGAATTTTTCTAAAAACTACTAGTTTGAAAATTTCATTTTTAGCCGAACGGCTAGTTGATTTTTGGAGCCTATACATAGAGGGTTTGAGCCATTGTTTTACTCACTCAATCCTCTCAAACATTCTCTCTTGTTTACTACTTCATTGCTCTTCAATTCTTGAGTTTTTCATACGCATTTTGAGAGAAAAATCTTTTAGTCATTCTCATTGAGTTTCATAGTTTTATTTCTTGAGAAGTGAGTTTAGAGCTATCATTGTTGTACTCATTTTCTCTTTCGAGGAGCGTTCTTTGTACACATTCATTTTATTCTTCCTATTGCTTAATGTTTGAGAAAAGTGATTCTTAAAAGAGGCTAATCCGCCTACAAGGATTGTGTTGACTTGAGAAGGGTACATTCTCAAGAGAGGCTACTCCGCCTAGACTAAGGAGAGAGGCTCCTCCCCCTATTTGAAGGAGAGGTATTGAAATTCTCATAACGATTGGCTTGAGGCAAGGGCGAAGGCCATTGTGCCGAACCTTGTAAAATTGTGGTGTTGATTTTCTCTTACTTTATCTTTTTTTTTATTATCTTGTTGTTTCTTGTTACACCACACACACACACACTTTTGTACTTGATTACTTATTCTTTATTCTTGTA
>JAOTRH010036824.1:0-15831 GCA_034768845.1 Heliamphora exappendiculata
CATGATATGCAAGTGAAACGCTGAAACATTTTAGTCTTCTGAAGATGATAAGCTGTAATAATCTTCTTTTATCTCTGATTCTTGTGTCATGATTATATCATATTTTCCTGATACTTTCTGATATATCAATATATATCATATCAATCTTGTATATATATCAAAATATACATCAAAACTAGCCCCAAAAGAGAGAAAGTCGTCAGCAACCATTAGCCACCACTGGTACCACCTTGCCGCCTCATTCGAGCTCCATTTTTTATGAGCTTTATACAGTTAGAAAACTCTCGAAATATGGAATATTTCTATCAAAAAATTTGCTCGAAACCAGTACGAAAAATGGCCAAAAATGGCCCGAACCTCGAAAATACTGTTGCCTGCCACATCATTGCGACGCCATCTTTCTGAGACTTTTTCGACCTCTTTCCAAACTCCATTTTAGTTGTACTTTATACCGGAAGAAAACTCTCAAAAATTACTATATTTCTAGAAAAATGTATGCTAAAAAATAGGCCCAAAAAATGCCAAAAAAAATTGTCTAAAGTTTCTGCCACCGCACCCCAATGTCGTCGCCTGGAACTACAAAATAGCCTGAAAATTTGTCGTAAAATAGCCTAGAATTTGCTACCGTCGACGACCTATTTTCCGCATGTTTGGTTTGTGATTTTGGCTTAATTGTTTTTTATTTTTGAAAGTATTTTGATGTATATTTTACTGTAATTTTATGTTTAAAAAATTATCCAAAAAATAGTACAAAAAATGACCCAGAAAATCATAAAAACCGCCACTGAACCGTCGTCAGCAAAGCCGCTGGAACTGGGCTATTTTGGTAATTGTTCTCGTTATTTTTTATTTGTTTGTTTATGCTATTTTTTATTCATAAATATTGCAGAAAAGCTCACAAAAAAATCTTTTAAAACCATTAAAAATTTATTGCGATCCGTGATTCGTAAAAATTCGAACCATCACTAGTGCCGCCTCCGTTCTTCGTATTCTTGGATATGTTCAACCAATTCTTAAATATTCTAAACAGATATTTAAAAATATAAAATTAGCTATTACATCGATCTTATATTCTAAATGCTCACATTTAGTCTATCACGGTCAACCTTCGTGATTTAAAAAATAATAATCATTTACACCATTAATCAAATATGAAAAATTAATGACGATGGTAAAATCAAAATTAGAATGCCGGCAAAATAAAATTAGCAACAGTTCTAAAATTAACTACCCCCGATAATCAAAAAATAAAAATAAAACGGCTCTAATACCAATTGTTGGAGACAAAACTGCCAAGATCTTTATTTTTATAAACGATTATCTAAAAAAAATAACTGGACGGGAAAACGTCAAAACGGGCTTCAGATAAAATTTTTGATGACGAATGATCAAAATAAAATTCGTGCATCCGAAATTAATTTAGAAGAATACTTTTTAACCGGTCAAATCTTCAACTTCGATTTGAATCCGAGTTGAAGCTCTTGTCAGATCTTCTACTGTATTCTCTTATGCGATTTCCAGATATAGTGTGGGCTATAATCCTCAAAGAACTCGTACTGGCTGAACCTGAACAGCTTTAATCTTAATAGACAAGTTATGAGTAAGATTTTTAGTGAAACACAGACACATATCAGCGGTTTCTGCAATTAAGCAAACCTCAAAACGGTATTTACAATTATAGAAAACTAGCAACAGTTTCTACAATTTTTATAAAACACTGAATTACAGTTCACACCCCTAAAGAACTATAATTTTACTCTGAACCATAATCTCAAGACCATTAGCATTGAGCTCCTGCTATTAAATACTTACCATTTCTTTCCACGTTAAGATTTTTGATACCCGTTAATTAGATTTAATTACTGATAATTTAATTTAATCGGTATTTTGGCATTCCTTAAGCTCTTCTGCTTAACTTATTTGACCGACGGATAATTAAATCCACCTACAAGATTTAGCTTGGTCAAAACTTATAAGCTTCTTTAAGGGGGTATCCTCAATCCCGATCTTTCAGGATGTGAATTCTGTCAATAATTAATATTTTTCATATAAATAATACCGCAATCTAACTCACCGGGAACATAGTCCCATATAAGATTGCACCCTCTAATGAATCAAAATAACAAAGATTAAATACACGCAAATCAATAATTATTTTAAGATTAAGAGGATAAACACTATTCATAAAAATTTTAGGTGTGAATTAATTTATATAGTCAGTATAAAATTAATTATCCAAAATGCCCCGTTCAATACACACATAGTGTATTAGCATAGAAAGTCAGAACAATAGACAACGCTATTATCTATTTCTCGTAACCAAGATAGATCTACTAAAACTCTGTACTACAGTCGTACCGATGGTATATTCATTTCCATCTAAACTGTGAACATAAAACTTATATTCTGCAAGAACCTCAAATTTGATCTTCTGTGTATAAGGCGTACTCCACACATTAGATTAAATACTATACAGAATATCGGACATCCATGCATAACATTAAAGAAATGATACACATACATTACTCATAAAGATTCTCATAAAATAAAAAATTAATTTTATTAAAATTAAATTAAATACTAAAAATATGATTTTCAGTATATCAACCATAATAGTGAGAATGCTTGAGAGAGTCAAGAGAGTTGAGAACTAAGAGAGACGAGAGCAGGAAAGAGTGAGAAACGTGAGAGAGAGTGAGAGAGACGAGAGCAGGAAAGAGTGAGAAACGTGAGAGAGAGTGAGAGAGATGAGAGTGTCGAGAGAGAAAGAAGGTTTTCTATTTCGCGCGAACGAGCTTTTTCGAACAAACCCAGACCTATAACCTGTCATCGACCTTGCGGCCGCGAGATCAGTTTCTTTTAAAACTCACGACCACAACATCCAAACCCATGTCGTGAACTTTGATTCTCACTTTGTTTTGGTTTGATAGCCAAAAATATTCCTTTATACCCCCCTTTTTAAGGTTCTGGCATCCCCTAAAAACGTTCGGTCCTCCTCATGACCATAAAATGACTCGTCGGTCTTTTCATAACCTAAAACTAACATCAATCTTGTTAGTTCTAGGTAACTCAAAAAGGGGGGTTGAATTGGATTTTTAAAAATAAATAACAATTTAAAAATCTTTCTGAAAACCTTTTTAATATTGCAAAAAGATATAGCAATTTAATCAAAGATTAAAACAATGTAAGTATTAAAAATGTTAGGGATATAGAGATTGAACCGGACACCGAGGATTTATAGTGGTTCGGTTTCTTCCAAGCCTACGTCCATTTCTCAAGTTCTCTATTGAGTATTTTCACTATACAGAATACTTCACGGGCGTATTTCAAGCCTTTATAATATTCAAGACTTCGCTTGAATAAGCTAAATATTTACGGGCACATTCACAAGCCTAAAACAGCTTCAAAAAGATCCTATGAAAATAAGTCCCTATTTTCTTTTAATCTCTCTTCAACTCTTCTTTGATGAGATTTACTCACTCACTCAAAGGATAAATGGTGACTCAACCTTGAATGCAATAAATGAACAGTATTAATGAAAAATACTCTCTCTTTACAGAAATAATTTACAATAAATGAGAAAGTAAAGAGAGATGGGAACAAGAGATGGAGATTCAGCAATAAATGAGAGCTTGAGATTTTTGAGTTTGTTTCAAGTAATAGAAAAGTAAATGTAGGTCTCCAGTCATAGTAAATGCTGAGAAGTTACTTCTTATATAAGCTCTTGTGCATTCATTACCGTTGGAGGTAGGTGGAAGCAATAAATGTAAAAATCCAACCGTTGAAGTCTGCTACGAATTTGAATTTTTGTCGCAGGTGTCGACACAAATGCCTTTAGTGTCGACAGAAAATGTCTTGAGCAAGATCCCTTAAGAGGTTGGGTCGGCACAAATTTTCTGAGGGGTCGACACAATTTTTGCATGCTACCTTACCAACATCATGGTGTCGACACATTTGGATCTGGTGTCGACTCGTTTGAAATTTCAACATCTAGATGAGGCACTTTGTGTCGACTCAACTTGCCTTTTGTGTAGACACTAAATTCTGCAGGAAGTCACGGTTCTTTTGTGTCGACACATTTGAAGTTTGGGGTTGACACCAAACTTCTTTAGCCAGGCTTGGGACTTTTGTGTCAACTCATCTTCAATTGGTGTCGACACCTCAAAATCTGTAGGTGGCCTCAGTTCATTCGTGTCGACACAATTTCTATTTGTGTCGACCCAAAATTTCGAATACCAAAAGTGTGAGACACTTTTGTGTCGACACAAATATAATTTGTGTCGACTCATTTTGAGTCCTGAGAGCAACAACTCCTTTGTGTTGGCACAAAACCTGTTTGTGTCGACACTAACATTTGATACCTAAAAATAACTTCAAATAACTGTTAGGGTGTTAAGGCATTTGTTCAAGGGGGTTGACACACTTGATGTGTTTTAAATATACTTTACCTTAAAAGTGTTTGACTTAATTTTCAATTGGGTTTAATACAAAATATTCTTATGCAAGAATACTTAAGTGTTTTAATTCTTTTGAGAGATAAGTTATTTCTTTTAGCTTAAGGGGTCAAACCAAATGATCAAAATGTATTAACACTTTCATTTTGAAAATATAAAATATTATCCATTTAAATCCATTTATTCTTAGAAAATAAATTATGAAAATCATCTAAATCAAAATAAAATGCCCTTGAGCTAACATATCTATTCGGTCCTCCTCATGATCTTCAACTAATTATTCGGTCCTCCTCATGACCTTAAACTGACTCTCTAGTTCTTGCATGACCTAAAACTGTCCCTAAAATGCTCGATTCTCGTCATGACCTTAAACTAACTTGTCCTGTTCTTCTCATGATCTTAAATTGACTCTCTGGTCTTTGCATGACCTAAAATTATTCTTAAAAATATTCGATCCTTCTCATGACCTTAAACTGACCATTCAGTCCTTTTCTGACTTAAAACTGACATCTACCTATTCGGTCCTCCTCATGACCTTAAACTGACTATCAGGTCCTTCTTATGACCTTAAACTGACTCTTCGGTCCTTGCATGAACTAAAACTATCTCTAAAATGTCCGGTCCTTCTTATGATCTTAAACTAACTTATCCGGTCCTTCTCATGACCTTAAAATGACTCTTTGGTCCTTATATGACCTAAAATAGCTCTTAAAAATGTTCGGTCCTTCTCATAACCTTAAACTAACCCTTTAGTCCTTTCACAACCTAAAGCTGATATCTACCTATTCGGTCCTCCTCATGACCTTAAACTGACTCTTTAATCCTCGCATAACCTAAAAATGTTCCTCTATCTATAAGGTCCTCCTCATAACCTTAAACTGACTCTTCGGTCCTTACATGACCTAAAAATGCCTCTTTATTTATTCAGTCATCTTCATGACCTTAAACTAACTATTCGGTCCTCGCGTGACCTTAAAATGCCTATTTAAGGCTTTGATCATCCTAACAAACTTAAACTAACTCCCCGGTCCCATTCAAGCCCTAAAACTGATCCTTAATGATCTTTCGTCCATGTTGTGACCTTAAAATTTTGTGAGTTTGCATTAAACCTATTTGCATCTTGTCATATCTATCATACATCATGATTAGTCTGCTTGCATCATGTGTATTTTTTCACGAACTATGACCGATCTGATCCCTTACAATGGGGTACGTAGGAAGTTCGATGAAAATTTAGGTTCGATCACGGTTTTTTGTATGTTTATTTTGTGTCTAAGATTAGCGACTTGTTCAATCGGTTTGTCCCTAGAGCTTTGATATTTACTTGCACCACGAGTTGTTGTAAGTTATGTTAAAGAGGGATAATTATAGGTGCCCCAATTTGACCAAATCGAATATTAGGCACCCGTTTCGAATGCTCCTCAATGACGAAAACCATGAGAATTATGCTCAGGGATACTATCAGGCAAGCAAAGTCAGGGATTTAATTCAAAACTTAAGAAACCTAACAAAACCTTCAGTCTGCGGCATCCATAATCCTCACGATCGCTACCTTTTTCATGATCCTACAACAGGCCGTGTCCTTACCCTAACGGCCGCTACCCTTTTGTGATCGTAGAGCAGGCCGTGACTTTCATTTGTCACGGCCGCTACCTTTTCGAAATCCTAAACCTAGCCGTGACCTTTGAAGATCACGACCTGTACTGTTCGTATAATAAAAGTCACAGCCGCCATGTGCAAAGACACGGCCCCAAGTTTAACACCTTTTTGAACAGGTGACAGCATCCTAGATGATGTTTGTACTGCCTCTTTGCCTATAAATAGGTGCCCATTTTCACATAAATAAAAAAGAAAAACCTGGATATCGATACTATACCGAATTCGTTCCCCACCCAATATTTTGATATACCCAATACTCGTATTCCTAATACCATATATTCTTGGACCTAGTTTGTGACTTTGCTTGCGTTGGTGAGGCTATCGGAGTATGGATTACTTGGCGATTCTTGTCTTTCACATCCGATAGGACATTCAAGATGATTTACTACACTATGTAACCTTAGAAAATCGTGACGTTTCTTATACCCTTATTCTCTCTCTCCTGGGGGTGTCACAATTAAGGTTTTTATTTATTATTCTTTTTTAGTATTCAAGTTATTCATATCAAGCATGTTCATACGAGCTTTTCATGAGAAAATAGTATGTTTATATCTTTCTACAATGTGTAGAACAACATGTTTTAATGCATTTTCATGTTCATTGGCATATTAGATACATAAAGATGTTTATGTAATTTATAAAACCTGACGGCTGCGACTCTTGGTTGTCACGACTGTGTATTATTATGACTGCTATATGTTTGCTTTTGGTCGCTACCTTTCTTATCAATTTTGTCACACCCGCAACATTCTGTTGCTATGGTCGTGAGCATTTTGTGAGATCAGTAGAATGAAAACTATACCTAAAATCTTATGTTACATATTTTTAATGTTATATATATTATGTCTCGAGATATGTCATTGTTGGAATAACATATAGTAGATCTAGCCTTGACGAAGTGAGCTGTGGTTTCTATTCCGTACATCCCATCCACTTGAGTCCCTTTGGACCTTATATGTTGAAAACCTCTCTAGTCCTCAAAAATACCATGGCCGCAATCTTTGGTTGTCACGTCTGTGACCTTTGTGACCTATTTTCTTGCGATTACCATGGATTTTGTCACGGCCGCTACAATCTATTACTACTGCCGTAAGCTTTTTGTGTGTTCAGTAGCTTTAAAACCATGTTTGAATCTTTATGTACTTTCTGTATAATCTGTAAATAGCATGTTAGAGACAAAAAAAACTGTGTTGCATTACCTTTAGGCCTTATCTTATTTTATTTGATCTTTCATTTCATGTTTATTTGCTCAAACGATAAGTGTTGCATGATTAGAAATAATAATCAAGTTGCATGACCCCTTAGGATTGTAGTTAGGATTTTTTTGTTTGCTTTTGTATGAACTCTTTTTAATTTCGTGTTCTATATATGTTATCTTTGAAAAGTTTAAAATAAAAAAAAATATTGATAAAATAGAGGCCAACCTTACAGTTGGACAAAAAAGGTGCCTAACACATTTTCTTTTTATATACCTTTGCCCCATAACTCTCCTTTTCAAAAAGGACCGATAGCCTTCTTTTTGTTTTTTTTATTTTTCTCAAAAATCAAGTGTTGACTTTGTTTTTCTAAAATGTATTTGGTTAACTTGGATTTTTGTTTTTAAAAAAGAAAAAAAATATTCTTTTAAAAATAAAGAATATCCGACACATTATTTTTCGAACGCATCCCAAAAATGCCCGCACTCAGCAATGACGATCCCCTTCTACAAGTGACGAGAGAGAAGATTGGGCTGAGGTCTGCGGAGAAGATGAAACTCTAGGGTTTGTAGCGTCGGGAAGACGACACCATTCCAATAGCTAATGGTGGTCCATATTTGGTTCAGGCGGTGTCGAGGGGCAACAGCGAGGGTGAGGGCGGCGATGGTGTAGCAACGACAAGGGAGATCTCTGTTGCGCCAATGGCGATCTATGAAGGGATAGAGAGAGAGTGAGAGAGAAGACGAATGAGATAAGAGATATGGGGTATATTGTCAACAAGAATTATAAATTTAAAAAATATAACTTAATGGAATATTTGAAAAATAGGTGCTTAAAGTCATATTTTGGATGAAAAATAAATTATTTTTTATTTTTTTAAACTTTCTTTTAAATCTTTTTGTCTAAAATTCTTAAATTTTTATTATTCGTGATGAGAGAAATTTAAAAAAAATTTGAATTGAGGTTGACAAAAATATCTAAAAATAAAAAATACATTTAAAAGGAACTGATAAAAACCATTAATTAACTCAACAGGTATTGAAGCCAATTACTTGATAGGCAAAATTTCAAGAACACTCATGAAAGATAAAAATTTCATTGCAAATTCAATTCCATTTTATCCTCTTCGACCACCCCATTTGATTTGTGTTCCAACATAATGAATAGGAGGGAGATGCCTTTTACTACAATAGTATCTCCTTTCGTAAAGGACAAAAGCAGATTAGAAAGAGATACACATGTGAAAAGCATTAGCTTGCACTTGGAAAATGTGATCCTAAATATTGACATGATTATCCTTACCTCCAAACAGAATTCAACAACCAAGACAAGGATAGATCCAGCCAACTTATTCTTTCACGGGTCCGGTTAATTGGTGAACATCCCTTGCCCAACCGAAAAGACAAGAGAATAATATTTTTAATAAAATTCCAAACAAAACTTTTGACCCTATATAATGATTAGGCATGTGTAACTGTGTTTGATTTTGTAGTTCAATCTTCGACCATATCAGACTTTTGGAGGTGTTAGGTGGAGTTTGGCATTACTAAAATTAGTAGTCTATAAATTATAATTTGTAGTAAAAGTTGTGATTATTTGATAAAAATTATAATTTATAGGTAAAATAGAAAAAAAATAGGAGCTTATGTCAGAGGTCTCATTTTGTAAGTCCATTTTGGAATAAGTCCCATTAGAAAATATATATTCCATTAGGTCATTTTGTCTTATCATTTACCAAAATTACCCTTACTTTAAAAATCCCATTCGCGGTATTCCAAATCTCTTAAACCTAGTGACTATTATTCTAAGTTTTTTGCTAAAACAGAAGGATATGTGCCTCAACTGATTTTTCAATATTTGAATATATTGAGTTGAAGATCTTTACGATCTTGTTTCATAAATAACTCATCGATTCATCTATATCAAACAGCGGAGAATGACTTTAAAGAGTAAGTAATGAGAATCGAATATTGCATCTTTCATTCGTGAACCTTAGGTGCAATAATCTCGGTATTTAGCATTCTCTTCGCATTTTTTAATCGAATTGAGAGTTTTCATTGAACTCATTATGTAATATTTACCCCTTATTGTCTCTGATTGTCGCGTTACACATAGATTATGTTCAATTTTCTCATTTATTTTGTCTCAAACTGAAATGATAAATTTTCATTACTCAATTCTTATTGGAAAATATTCTCATTATACCGTATTAACATTTATAATGAGAATATCTTCATTAAACTGTGATAATTATAACCATATTTTGTTATTAAACTATTAAATGAGAATGTAGTATAGTGAGAATCTTCATAATGAGAATATTCGCATTTTCCATTGTAATGTGTTATCATCCTAACAACTAACCGTTATAATAAAAAAAATTATAAGATTGCACTGTATTTTCATTTGTAAATGAATTACTGAATTTTCAATGAAAAGTGTTCTCATTGTAGCGTGCTGACATTCATAATAAGAATGCTCTCATTAAACTGTACCAATCATAACCGTATTTTTTCATTAAACTATTAAATGAGAATATAGCATAGTAAAAATCTTCATAACGAGAATATTCTCATTTTTCATTGTAATGTGTTATCATCCAAAAAACTAACCGTTACAATAAAAATTTCTATAAGATTGCACTGTATTTTTATTCGTAAATGAATTCTTAACGAAATGTGTTAAACTATTAAATGAGAATGTGGCGTAATGAGAATATTCATAATAAGAATGTTCTCATTAAATTATAACGTAATGTCGTGAATTAATTTCTATTGAGTGTTGATTCTTTGAAGATTTTTTTACATGAGAAAATTACAAAAATGAGAGCATATTGCAATGAGAGAACTCATGAGAAAGTTCTCAATGAAAATTGTTCTCATTGTTTTCTCATTGACATTCATAATGAGAATGTTCTCATTAAACTGTGACATTCATAATTGTATTTTGTCATTACACTATTAAATGGGATTGTGGTATAGTGAGAATGTGCGTAATAAAAATGTTCTCATTAAACTGTGCCGTAATAAAAATATTCTCATTAAAATGTTTTCACTGTATAACGAGAAATCAAATTCATATTAAAAATGTACTGTTACTGCGAACTTATGGCATTATCAAAATGGCGTTTCCAAAATTAAGAATGAAAAAATTCAGAATAGAATTTATAGCGTTACCAAAATTCAGAATGGAATTTATAGCGTTACCAAAATGACTTTAATATACACAGAATCTCTTGGCATTAAATATGGTATTTCAAAATTCAAAATACTATATATATAATCTGTATATATATATAATCTTGGCATTAAATATGGTATTTCAAAATTCAAAATACTATATATATAATCTGTATATATATATATATATATATAAACATGTAAAATGATAAATGACAATATAAAAGTTTGAAATGGAAATAAACTTAATAGACACTAAATTTGTGATCTATTGGCTTAAAAATAAAATTTCAAAATTTGAATTACCATATTTGATCTGCATATATGCAAAAGGGTATTTTCGTCTCTAATTTTGAAAAATTTCGAATATAAGATCTCCTGGGATATTTTGAAAGTGATTAGGATCTATTACATAACATGATCATAATATGGTACTTATAATTAATTATTCAAAACAAATTATTATAATTTGTAATAAAAGTTGTGAGTATTTGAAAAAAATTATAACTTATAATTAAAATTAGTAGTAGGAAACTAAAAGCTGTAACAAAAAATTTTGAAAAACACCCCTCTTAAATAAAGTTTTTTGTAAGTCCAAGCCACTGAGCTCTCTGGCTTGGATCGGACTCGTTTTTTTTACTTTTGACCCTACTTGGGTATATATAAATTGTTACTTTTAGTTAAGATTTGTATGTTCTATTGTATTATTTATTTATATAGTAAAACTGTTAGAATTTTATAAATGTAGCCATAGTTTGAATGAATCATATGAATCTTGTGTCTTGTGTGATTCTGTTTCTCTTATTTAGTTTTTTTTTTTTTCTTTGGTTCTATCATAACACAAATTTCCAATACAATAGAATGAGGGAAAAAAGGAAGATTTTTAGATTGTGTTTGAAATTTTTGTGTGAGCATAACATAAATTTGCCAAACACGAAGGAATGAGGGCCAAAGTGAAAATCTTTAGATTGTGTTTGAAACAAAGAAAGAAAAAGAGAAAGTAAAAACAATAAAAATTCTTCCTTTGTTTTATTCCCAACTTGGAAGAGAAAAAAAAAACCTTATTATCACTTTCCTCTTTTCTTTGCTTCCTTATTATTTCTTTTCTTCTTTAAATATGTTGGGTGTATGTCTTATATTTTGTAAATCTATATAATTAAAATTTTATAATTATATGGAGATTAAGATTTTAAACTTTTTTTTATAAATATGAATCTTATAATTTTAGTTATTGTGCGGAGATTTGAATCAAAAGGAATAGAGATATAAAGATAGGCGAAAAAATACCGGAGGCACATGAATAACCGTTGAGCAAGAAAATGGAGTTTGTTTCAAAACTCGATTTATGAGTGTCGAATTTTTAAGTGTTTTTAGTCTTGGAATTATTCACTCTATGGTTATAATAGATTATTTTCCTAACCCGTGGACGTACATGGGCAGGTTGTATCAAACCATGTAAATTATTGCTTAATTCTTTTGGGTATGCGCATATTTTTGCTTCTATTTATTCGGAGATTGATAATTTAAATCCCAACAAAATCAAACAAACAAGTAAAAGTTATTTTCATCCTCATTTTCTTTTCTCCTTTTCTTTTCCTTACAAAACCAAACCAACAAAAATGATCAATTTTTCCCTATAATTCCTCCCACACATCTTGTAGGTAATTGAACCTAAACCTCTTATACTAATCTGTCATACCTCCAACCCCGAGGCATGTGAACAAAACCATTTGAATCCACTTGAACTTCGAAAATAAAATAAAAAGCAGTTCAAAACCTTTGAAAAATGCACTTCTGATAATTTAGTTGAATTAAAAGAATAGTTCAAAGGAGAAAAAGATAAAGTTCCTAAGAGCTAACCTCCAAAACAAAACGAACAAGATTTTGTAAAACTGCCCAGACCGCTCGAGCGGTTCAAAGACCGATTGAGCAGTCCATGCCTGCTTTCGATTTCCTCCCTCAATCCTGCAAACAACCGAGAGGTGCTTTCAATTGCTCGATAGACCGCTTGAGTGGTCCATCGAGAAGTCTGGCTCTTGATCACTTTTTCAAAAGTCAAGTTTAAAATCCAAAACTCCACTTATTTTCATGCATTTTAGTAAGTCTCAAGGTATGAACTAATCCACTCAAAACATGCTAAAACATAATTTTAGAACCACCATCAATGCACAAGAGTTATTAACAACCCAAAATCTAATTGAAAACATATGATGTAACTTGAAAAAAAATCAACAAACTTGGGAATTCTCCCACGTTCATACATACATGCACACTGTTCATGCGTAGATGGCCTTAAGGCCTTACAAAACGGTTATCAAATAACCGAAGTATCCAAGCACGATATCAAAGAATTACTTTGACAACATATGCATATCCCAAAAGATCTTCCTACACAAATGTAATTCTATCCAAAACTTCAAAAATGGTCTCCTCGACCAAGCTTCTCAGTCAACCACCTTCTTTCCATTATCACTTGAAATGGGTTAATCAGCATGAGCTGAGGTTCGTAGGAAATAGACTAGGTATGAGCATATGCATGACATGCGATGATGATTATGTGAATGCACAATACGTTTAAATTCAAAACCAAATCCACATTTCTAATAAATTCTCATTCACATAATCGGTTTTCTATCTTTACCCAAAACCAACACGCACATCAATTAGTTCTTTAATCCCGTTATCTCAAACCCAACATGGTTGCTATGATTCCCCATTTTACTTCATTTTGTTTTATTCTCCATAATATAACCATTATCAAGGTTTTCCAAGGTCTCACATTATCAATTACACCACATGGTTTTATAACCCCGATTTCATTCATTGAGTTAATTAAGAACCATGGCCAGGCAGCGCTTATAGACCCAGGGATATTTATCACCACTGAATCACACGAGGCTCAATGAATAAATATCCATTTTATAGCCCGACACAAAGAGCACACTTTTTGTTTCTCTTGAAAACATCGATAGGTGGGCAGCCCAAGAGCGCGCTTTTATGGGGATTAACCCGAAGGAAGGGTCTACCTTATATTGCGCAAATTTTTCATCTTTCACTGAATAGCTACTCGAGCCTAAACTTAATTATTCATTCCATTTACACAGTAACTTAATCAAGTCATTCACATTAAAACTAATACGAGTTCAACCACCAACCCGGTTTCTCTTGTCAAACCCAACACCATTAAGGTTTCAATTATTAACAATTCAAATGTTCTTGTCATACAAATATTTAAGTTAACTTTATAAAACTCAATTTTCACATCTCATGCTTTTATACACTTACAACAGTTCATGGAACTTATTCAAAGTTCTCAACACCACTTTTACATAACCTCAACATTTATGAAATTAATGTACCATTGGGTCAACACAACCCCCAATTTGCTAAAAAATTTCATCAATTTTATCATTCGGGTTCGACAAGCCAAAACCTCCCCAAATTTCCATGGTTTTAACGAAAATGAAACCCTAACTTTCCAAAACTCAAGTTAAAGGTTCTTTCATGGTAATATCAAGATTAAACTACCACAAATCATTCAAAATCACAAGATTTAACATGCTTTAACCTTAAACCATAACGTAAGATTTTAAAATATAAATTTTTCATATTTTCATTTATAACTTCAAAATATACAACACATATCTAATAAATCTTCATAGATAATCACAAATCCTTCCTCCTAGATGCTCAAACAACCCAAAACAAGGTTCAAGCAAGCTCCAACCAAGAAAGACCTTAATCGAATGGTGAAAACCAAGCTTCCAACGCACAAGCCAACTCCTCCAACAGTAGAGAATCAAGAGAAAGCAAGAAGAAATCACTAATGAAGAATGGCATGGAACCCACGTGAGCTCTAGAGGGTTTCCTAAGGTTTGTATCATATCTTAGAGAGAGATAGAGGAGAGGAGAGAATGAAAGAAAATGCATCAATCCCGCAACTTAAAGTCCCTTTCTATCACAAACCGCTCAATCAGTCTCAGAACCGCTTGGGTAGTCCCTCGCTGGACAGCATCCCAAGGAAGGAAAAACATTTAGTTTTCAAATTTTATTCCAATACCTCAAAACTCGTTCAGCCAACTCACAATTAAAGATTTAATCATATACCACCAAACAAATCATAACAAGTTTTAATTAATCTTTTTAAATTATAAGGGACCGGTTCCCTACATTATTTTTAAATTTTTGAAAATAAACATTTACTAAAACTGATACATATATCAATTTTAAAATTTATCAATTTCAAAATTAATTTTCTTATTTCATAATTAAGAATTTTGGTTATCAATTTCTCAATTGTGAGGACATGATATTTACTACAGCAATGCACATAAATTATAGCCATACTGATAGAGCAATGTACATAAATTAGGGTCTATTTGATTAGGAAGAAAAACATACTGAAAAGTGAAAAATGTGAAAGTGAAATAAAAAAGAAAAAGAAAAAAATATACTTTCTTACATGCAATTGATTAGTAAGAAATTTCTGCAAGAAAATGATTAAAAAAACTAATTTTCTAGTTTGAATAGCCTGCGGAATGCAAAAACAATTATACATTTTACTAAATCATTCTGTGAAAAGATATGGGTATGAGAAAAATTATGGGTAAGACACTCGAATAAAAAAACGAACATGGGAAGAAATATGTGTAAACCACGGAAGTGAGAAAAAAAAAAAAGAACATGGGCAATTATAAAAACCATGTAAATTTAGTTTCAACTTACACAGAAAAATAAATTTTTTTACATAATTTGTGAAAAATCAATAGCTAAATTAGAAGGCTTAACGAAGTTGTATAAAAAAATTCATTTTCAAATACTTTTTACAACTTTATTGCTAAGTGAACACTAAAAAAGGTTTTTTTTTCTTTATATTTTCTATCATTATCTATCTATTCAAATGAACCCTAGGAAGGCATCTCAACCCACATCTCATCAGACAGTAGGCATGATCGTCCTCTCAAGCAACCTTATAATGGTAGGAAAAAAAGGATGAAGAGAGAAAAACAATTGTAGGTACTATCCCGGGTTTATTAAGGATAATAATAGTATATTACAAAATTTAGAACTTAATCTATTAAAAAAATTGACGAGAATATTTCTTACACAAGTAGGAAAAAAAGGATTTTTTTCCAAAATTTCTCTTATTTTTTATATACATGTATTTAATCTCTATTTTGTATCTCCAAAAAGTTGACTTTTAATAGTATTTGAATTTTTTTAAAATCTACTATTTCTTTAACTTCTTTTTTATTAAAAAAAAAAGAGAAGAAGAAAGGCCTATATCCATCCAAAGCACTCTCTCTTAAAGTAAATAACTGTAATGGCCTCAATTAAAATATT
>JAOTRH010036835.1:0-20531 GCA_034768845.1 Heliamphora exappendiculata
TTATCTTTTTATATATTTAATATTAATAATTATATATAATTGATAGTAATAGTAAATAAGTTATGAATAAATAATATTATTATATTTTAAAAATAATAAAAATTTATATTTTAATTTGAATTTTTAATTTTTTTACTCTTTTTTTTACCAAAAAAATAATATTTGTCTTTTGTCATTTTTAGCTAAAAAATTCAAAATTCAAAATTGCCCATCAAAACCCAAAGCACAGCATGAGCTAACATTCCATGCTCTAATCCAATGAAGTTCAAATATTTTTATATATAAATTCATAAAAAATATCACGGCTCAATAAAAATTAAGGTGAAATCCATTTCCTTTGAACTGAGAAATCTCTCTCTCTCTCTCTCTAGCCCTGTTTGAGTTAAATGTTTAGAATTTTAATTTTTTTTTGTATTTTTGATTAAATTTTGTTTTTTTTAAATTGTCTCAATTAGATGAATTTAAAAAATTAAAAAATTTTAATTAAAAAATTTTAAAAATTTATTAAAAACGTAAAAAATAACATAAATTTTAATTTATTTACTTATTTTCATCATTTTAAAATTTTAAAATATTTTAATTAAATTTTTTTATTCTTTCAGCTCAACTTGATTTTCAAAAATATTATAATTTAATTAAATAATAAAAAAAAATCAGTAAAAATAAAAATAAACACAATCAAATAAGTAAATAATGAATTATTCCAAATAGGGCCTATATAAAATACACTAACGATCGATCAGTGAAAAGGTTGGGGAAAGATTCCTTTAGTCTTCTTCTCCATGTCCGTTGTTGAGTTGGATGCTTACAGTGCAAGAACGACGACCTCGACGACGACGAGAAGAGAACAGAGAAGTTACAGATCGAGCTATGAAATCGAACATCATCCTCTTCACCGGCCGCCGCCGCGCCGGAATCACACTTCCTTTCTTTGGTTTGAACCAGGTCTGCGCCTCTGCCTTCGCCTCCGGAAGACCCACTTCCGCCGCCGGCTTCATCGCCGCCGCCGCCACAATCTCTGCTTCTTCCCTCTCCATCTTTCTCTCACTCTCTCCCTCTCTCTAGATGGAGCAGTTCTTTTTCAAGTTGCGAAGTGTGGGAATATTTGAACTTTGTTGAATGTAATATTAACTTTTGGGATAATTAATTATTTGTTTATTTTATTTAATTTATTTTTATTTTTAATAAATTTTTTTCTTGATTTAGTTAAAATACTACATTTTCTGACTCTTCACAGCAAAATGAGTAAAAAAAAATAATTTTTTTTATTAAAATAAAAAAATTTAAAAAATAAATTAAAATAAATTAATAAGCTAAATTTCACGTTATTTATTTTCACCTTTAGTAAATTTTTTAAATTTTTTAATCAAATCTTTGTATTTTTTAGTTCATTACATTCAGATGGTTCCAAAAATATAAATAAAAATAAACAAAATATAAAAAAATTTTAAAAAAATAAAAATAAAAATAACAAAATTTAGCCCAAACAGCCGATTAATGTAATATATTAAAATGAGCCAATGAAAGGGAAACTTGGGAGGGAAGTATTTCTAGAATCTAGAGGCTGATAGATGAGCTTCACGCGCCATGTATAGATGTTTATGCGGCTTCTTTTTCTCTTAGTTTTAAGTCGATTTAAAATTATTTTTATAAGTTTTAATTTAAAATTTAAAAAGTTAAAAAAATTTATTTTTCAACTCTTAATTTTTAATTTATTTATTTTTATATTTTTTAACTTTTCTTATAACAATTTTTAATTCTACCATTCTATATATAAATTACATAAATTTTAACCAAACAATCGTATTTCAGTTCATTTAGATTGAAAGACAACTATAGAATTTCACATTGAGCTTATTTGATAACTTAAAAGTTACTATTTTTCAAACAAATAAATTTTTTAACTTTTTGACTTAAAATAATTTAAAGCTAAAAAATTAACTTAAAATTAAATTGCCAAACGAACACGTAGACTATTTGATAAATTAACTTTTAAATAAATTTTTTTTTAAAGTTAGTTAATTGGGTAAATAATTTATTTTTTTTATTTTTTGTTCAAATTAGATAATTTTATCATCTTATATAGTTAAAAATAATAATAATATATAGTTGGTAGTAGTAGTAAATAAGTTATGAATGAGAGAGATTATTATCTATTAAATGCAGTGTGAGTTTAAATAAAATATTTTAAAAATTAATATTTTAATTTGATTTTTTGCTCTCTTTTTTTCTTTTTTCTTTTATTTACCAAGCGATCATGTTATTTTTTATATTTTTAACTAAAAGACCTTGTTTGCCGATCATAGCTTTTGTTCGTATTTAGAGAGTCATGTTTGATAAACACTATAGTAGACTGAATTAATTTACCAATTCGGTGGGCATCCTAAGCTATGTTTGATTGTAATTTACAAAGCCAGACTCATAGTCCGTCGGTGACCTCAATTCCACCCATGACCAAGATTCGTAATACCGAATGTCACCCATTACTGGTAATTCAGTCGGGTGGAGTAGGTTTACATGGACCATTATACCTTTCCCATAAGCTCCTTCCCACTTTTTGTCGTCGCCCTATGCCCATCATCTTCGATTTCTTCGTCGTCACCTTACGCTGTTGGATTTGTATCGAAATGATCATGTAGTTTAAATGAACAGAGCCTTCGATTTTTTAGTCTTCGATTTTAAATCAATTTAAACTGAAGGAGATGAAATTAGAGAATATAAAACCAGAGAGAAACAATATGCGAGAGAGATGAAACTAGAGAGAGAGAGAGTTGAAATGTCACGTCCTCGACCCAAGGCACATGAGCTCCACTTGATAACTCGATTTTACGGAATAATCGAGAAAATTCCTTTTTATAAAATCGAATTCATGGTTAGAACCTCTTTTAAATAAAAGAAATTCATTTTCAAAATTTCAAAAATATTTCAAGTATATTTCTTAAAAATTTTGATAAAATTTTTTCTATTTTTCGGACTAACCCAATTTTTGTGTCACCTGTGAAGCATAAACAATACAATATACTCAGGTACTGCCTGGTTTTCAACTCCCAATAACAATTTATTATTAAGAAACTAACATTCATCACACAATTGCAATCACAATCGTTTCCAAAGTATTAACCCATACTGACTAAACTCCAATTAATGCTCAACACAATTACATTCACTTATTGAACTTTTATTGGCGCTAATATACTATTTATCAACATTCAATATCAAACAAACTCAAACAAATCATCTTAACATCCACGAAATCTTTACATAATTGAATCATAATTCATTATGGTTGCTTTCATTTGAGAAAGTCTATCATCTCACAAAAGTTCCTTCATTATTACAAGATTTGAGAGAATATCAATATAATGTTTCAAATTTCCATATCTCTATTCATGACCAAGACAACTCACCACATACATATATCAATTACATTAAAAGAACGTCTTTATACATATCTTGGTCATTAAAATTTGTAAAAATATTTAAACAACAAACATGAGCCAGAACTCGTAGAATAAAGATTAAAATAAGTGCAATGCATGACTTGTGAGGTGTGGATGAGCAAGTTATTATGCAATTATTTTTATTTATTTATTTTATTTATTTCTCAATTCACATACACATCCAGTTAATATAAACTTCAAGGATAATAAAATTCATTTTGTTTCCTTGACTTCAAATTTACTAGCTCATCCACTTAGTTCGTCTCTTAATTATTCCAACATTGTATTATCATTAAACTCATTTCAGCGTCTTATTTATCTATTAAATTTTCATTTTTATTCTTTTATTTTCTTTCTCATTAGTCACATTCGTTTTTCGTTATCTCTTTTTCCAATTCATCCATATGTTATTCACATTTTCGTTTCATTCCATTAATTTCATATTGAATCGGCGTCGGACGCAGCTTATAGAAACATCGCCCCATTCGCCCCCAATAGGCTACGCGAAGCCATTGTAGAATTGGTCGCTCTATAACTCATCACGATACAACCACCACATTTCGAGGGCTAACTCGTACGCATGTGGTTTATATGTTGCGCAAATTTTTAGTCTTTCACCGCGAAACTGTGCAAGCCCAACTTATCACATCCACAATTCTCGATTCAATATATAATTGATTAACCATATCAATATTCATTAATCAACTGGGAGTCCATCTCCCCAATACAATTCCAAATAATATTTCGTAATCATATCATTATTTATTGATAATCGGGAATCCATCTCCCATTCCAACTTCCCAATCACATCATTTTCCAATCACTTCTTTAAACATCACATTCCTCATTGTCATTTCCGTATCATAAGTTCAAATCAAATTTTTTGTATCGTTTCCCTTTTTGTTACCAATTTAATAATTACAACCCTTAATACTACGGATCGTTCCATTATCTTCCAAGTCTTCTTATTAGATTTCAATTATAACTCATAAATCATAAGTTAACAAATCAAGTAAATCCAATTACACTTTAATAGTTCATATGTTACAAACTTATTCACTAATTTCTTAACCTCGATACTATTAAAAGGTTCACAATTTTCTAAGTATTTCTAATTAGATTTTACAAACATTATTCTTATTTCACATTCACCAACCCTTCCCATTCCCATGCAATTATCTAAACACATTTAAGTCATCTATCTTTATTACAAGTTCACTAATAAATTCATATCACAAGGCTTAAGCAATATTTATACATTCTACAATCAGCATTTGTCCAACAATAATAAACCAAACCCTTTCAATATGAAATCAAATTGAGTAAAACATGAATTAGTTTAGATTTTTATAATTCTCCCAAATTCTTCAATTAAACAATAGATTTAGTTCACAAACATTAAAACATATATCTCAAATGTTTTTATTTTGTTATAACCACATTGGTTAGTATTGATAAGAGTACTCCACTTACATACTAAACCCAAGACTTTAACTCGTTAATTTCAAACTAAATAGAGTATTTAGGTATAAAGAGAACGATTCAAATTCAATCTTTAATTTAATTTTGATGAAACCATCACAACACAATTATACACTTTTCGAGTTCGTGTGTTTAAGTTTCTCAAATCACTACACTCTTTCCAAACTTTAAGGCTCACCGTCAATATTTAAATTAAATTTTCCTATTTCATGCAATTTTTTGGTAAATCATTCTAATTTGGTTTATCAATATAAAAGAAAATTCTATACCCAACTATTGATTCAATTCTCTTGAAACCCAAGCATAATCCCAATCTAAAGTATGATTTAGGCATAAAAAGTATTTAATTTTCTAAATATACCACCCATCTAATTCATAATCCACATGTACACCATTTTTCATAAACCCAAACTAAGTTAAAATACAATTTTGATGTGCCAAATCAATTTAACGTAATATTAAATTAGGGAATCTATAGATAAGTTCAAATTTTTACAATTCTCTTGTATTCCTTTCTTAAACCAAAATTTTAGTTCACATTCATCAAATCATGTTCTATGCATAATATCCATTAGTTAGGAAAGTTCAGTCGTATGTCAAATTTTCAATTCTTGAGTAATTAATTTAGAAGATTCAAACTTTTTTCTTAAGTATCCACCTTTTGCAATTCTATTTAAAGTAGTATGTAATGGAATCCAATATTCCACTCATTTTTCATAAGATTTACACTCCATTTCCACCACTAATAAATTATATTACTCAAACATCTTGTTATTGGTATCATATTCCACTCCTATTCCCATTATTATTGAATCATATTAATTACGCAAGAATTGACTAGATTTTATGAGAATTAATCACATTTTAAGTCAACTTGTAGACTTTACCTCTCCAATTTACTTAGCTATCTTATATATTAGCATTAGTTTCATTTGTCAATTATATATCTGAATCCCACCATGGCATCAAATAATTGTAAATTCGTATCATGAAATTAACTAGGGTTTAATCAAATCTTAAAATCCCAAATTCTCCTGTTAAATTATTTTGAATAGTCCAAATATTATCTCTTATTATCGCAATTGTTTGAATTCTTTAATTTGACTGTCACTTTCACTCATGAATCGCAAATCAACATAGCACAAGTTTTAAACAATCCCTTATTCTTCCCAATTCAATCACATTATCCCACCTATGAGATTAAGCTATATATACATCTCAATTTTTTCCTAAAATGATGAGGGTTTCAAGGATCAAACTATCCATTCGAGATAACATCATGTTTTCTAGTTTTAGTATACGAACAAGTTTCCCAACATCACCCTAGAACTCAAATTTTATGACTTTAACCTAACAAATTCAGAATATAAGGGAAAATATTCATTTTTCGATCAAGGTTAGTGTCTTTTTGGAATTATTACAAAATCAACACAAATCAATACAGTTTACCATAAATTAGTCTAAATTCTAACTCGTGGAGCCTCAACGCGTTGGATTTCGCCAAAGTTCAACAAACCCTGGGATCGGCCTCTTCTCCAGTTCGGTTTCTTCATGGTTCCGATTGATCTTCTTGTTGACTAATCCTTGATAGCTTCCAATTTGAGGTCGACTTCATCAATTTTAGAGAAAGAAGGTGAAAACTTGGGACCTTAAACTTTTCCCATGGCGCGAAGAAGACGAGAGCAGGGGAAGGGAGGTCTCGGCGCAGCTGAAAATTTGGGGTTTATTTGTTTGGTTCGTAGTTCTCTCAAATTTCTAGAACTCTCTCAACAAATTCCCAAGGCATGGATCAACAAGCAAAGCAAGGAGAGAAGAAAAGGAATCGACGCTGAACAAGGGAAATGCTGCAGTTTGGGAAGATTGGTGCTCTCCATTTGAGGCGTGATGACCATGGGTGCCAAGCAAAAAAACATCAGAAAATGAAAAAAGGAGGAGAAGCTGAGTTACGTCGGCGCACAGGAGGAAAAAGCCTCAGTTTTACTTTTATGCTTTTCTCTTGGTTCTCTCTCCAAGTTTTCAGAATTTTTCAAATATTGTAAACCAAATAAAAGGAGTGAGCGAAAAGAAGCAGAGAGTTTTGGGCGTGGGCTTGGGAAAAATGAAGCATTTCTTTTGTTTTATTTTCTTTCTCTCTCTCCTTCTATCTTAACAATTCTAGAGAATCCCACACTTATGCCTTGTTTGCTCTAATAATTTTATAGTAGTAATAGTATTCCCAATTATTAATTAATCCTTAAACCCAATTTTAATCTAGATGATCTTACTTGATTTATTCGTAATTAAAATTTCAGTAATTTATTTATATCAAATTACTTAACCCAAATAAAATAAATTAAAATAAAATGTACTAAATTATGATTCGAAATTGCTTCCGATAATTTAATTATGTCACAATAAATAACCAAAAATAAAAACGTACCGAGTCACTACATGAAACCAAAGAGAAAGAGACGAGAGACTAAAACCAGATAGTAGGGGCGCACAAGTGATCCAGAAAATTCAAAAATTGAACAAATTTGACCTCTTTGAGTTATGTTGGGTTGGGTTGGGTTGGGTTGGGTTGGGTCGGGTCTTATAAACAATTAATTTCGTCATAGATCTTAAAAAAGTCAAATCAATAATATTGATTCGATTTTGAGTTAGTTTAGAACTAATCCAAATCAATCTGAAAAATCAAACCGTATAAACCCAAACATATATATATTTATAATATATATTATATATATAAAATTATAAATCTATATCATTATAACAAATACAATAAAATACAATCTTAAATCTCCACAATATACGCTCTGCCATGCGGCCCAAGCACACTGTAAAAAACAAAAACTTAAGTCTCAGACTCCCAGCTCTTAGAATTAGATGCTCACTGTAAATTTGTAAAAGTATAAATTATAAACTACAGTCTACAGTAATACACAAGTCTCAACTCTCTCAGCCCTAGGTCACCAGCGCCTCGCCGCCTCCCGTCTCTCCCTCTCCCTCTGCTACAGTGCCTCCCATCTCTCCCTCTCCCTCTGCTACAGTGCCTCCCATCTCTCCCTCTCCCTCTGCTATGTGTTCACCGCTCCTTCCCTTCAACCACCGCCGCTCCTTTCGTTGTCCACCTCTATAGGCTGAACACCCTACGGTGTTTTTTGGTTTTTTCTCTCCCTTTTTTTGGTCTGTTCTTTAATTGTTTTTGGTAAATTTGTATTTTTTTTTCCAGATCTATAATTTTTCCCAATATTTGAGTATTTGGATAATACAATAGCCGTTTTTTCAGATCTCTTTTTTCTTTTCATTATAATTTTTTTTTCAGATCTATTTATGCTCTTTATTATATTTTTGCTATAGATCTAAATTTTGTATGGAAGCTTCACTCATTTATGACTTTATCGTGACTTTGGAAATGAATTTTGTGGATGTATGCTCTGAATAGACCTTTCTTATGTATCCTTGATTGATATTGGCTTGGATGTTATAGCTCCTGTATAGGAAAGTATAAAACTTTTCTCTAGTTTGCCAGCCATAGCTTTCCCCATCTCGGTCAGCACTATGAAAGCCTCTTTTTTTCAATGATGTGGTTCTGAAGTTCAAGTAAGAAGTTGAATAATTAACTTTAAAGAAGTTATATTAATTTATAATATAGTATGCATAACAATCATGTTAAGTGAAACCGTGGGTCCGGGAACCAATTTGATTATTATTGATTTAGTTTTGTTTAGTTTGGTTCCACAGGTATTGGGTTGATTTTGGATTTAAAAAGTTAAAATCGATTAATATTGATTCGATTCTAAATTTAGTATAAGATTGAACCAGACCACGTGCACCCAAAGAAAGAGAGTGCACCCCTATCAGAAAGAAAGAGAGTGAGGGATGAAACCAATTTTTTCTCTTAAAAGTTCTTCTGAAAGATTCCTCATAATCTTCGATGCTGAGAGATTGAATTTTTAATTCATTGTTGTTTTATTATTTTATTATTAATTATTAATTTTAAAATAATAAAAAATATTTAAAAATAAAATTTTAAATTTTAAAAATAATAAAAAATAAAAAATATTAACATAAAATGTAACTCATTAGTTTATTTAAGTTAATTTTAAAATAATTAACTTAGTAGCTAATAAAAAAAATATAAAATATATTTACTAGCTTTTTACTACAAGGAAAATATTGAAAATTGACCATTATTGTAAGACCCTGACCCGTTTACTTTTTTGACGTTTTTGAACGCGCATTACGTGTTTTCGTTTGAGCATATTTTTATTATTTTTAATGCATGATCGGCCTTAGATATGCATGCGGGGTAAGTTCTTGGGGCTTTGGGCCATTGTGGCGTGAATTTCAAAAGTTAAAAAAAAAGATGTTTTGGAGACTTATAAATATCTGGAGTTAGATATTTTTAAAAAAAAAATATTTTTCAAAACTTCTCTAACAAGCTTCATGTTTTCTCTCTACTCTCTCTCTAGTTTCTCGGGGGACCGGGACTCGATTTTCGATGATCAGACTGTCGATCCTTGTTATTGGCGTCGTGGTCTACGCGTTCATTCAGAAAGGAATTTTATTTTGCCAAAGCTCAGTTTTTGCACGTGGTTTGAGGTGCTCAGTTTTTAACTCACCGAGTTAGGATTCAAGACCTGTATGTTGTATAAGGATGCTATGGGTAATCAGGTGCTTTTTTACAGGTCGGATTGTTGTAGATCTGATTTTCTGTAAAAGTTGGGTTTTGGGTTTAAAATCGAAATTTTTGTTGATTTCAGTGAATGGAATCGGGTGTCGGAGGTTTCCTTTGATGTCTTGGTGTTAGGCCAGGCGTGTGTATGTTTGAGGATGTTGGCTTGGAGTTTGGAGGGCTGAACCCGTAGCTTAAAAATGGTTTCTGGGTGAGTTTGGTTGACTGAACTCATAGGTTCAGCCGACTGGATCATGATTTTGGGGTTCGATCGACTGA
This sequence comes from Heliamphora exappendiculata, assembly GCA_034768845.1. Taxonomy (NCBI): domain Eukaryota; kingdom Viridiplantae; phylum Streptophyta; class Magnoliopsida; order Ericales; family Sarraceniaceae; genus Heliamphora; species Heliamphora exappendiculata. Next base: position 9,859 of record JAOTRH010036835.1, read on the forward strand.
ACTGTGCATTGAGGCATTTTTGTTGTTTTCCAGTGTGTTGTTCGGTTGACTGGACCGTGGGGTTCGGTCGACTAAACCTAGGCAGTTTTGTGTTCATGATTTTGGTTTTCGATTAGCGTCATATGGTATTCAATTGATTAATTAATGAGAATTAGTTGATTCAAATACCTATGGATTCTTTTTTGGGGTTTGGTTGATTGGTGGTGGTTTGGGGGTCGTGTTGTGGCCTCGGGTTTTTATTTAGATGCCGTCCTTGAGTTGACATGCATGGTTAGATTTTGGAAGTTGTGGCACGGTCTTGTCCGTGTTGGTTAGGTTTGGGACGTGTAGGTCTGCGGTTCGATCTTAAGGTTGGGTTCTGGTAAGAATTGGTCTGAGGGAGGTTCAAGTGTTGATATCCGGATTAGGTGTTGGTTGTCCTTGTGTGTGGATGGGTCCTAGTTTATGGTTGGGTCGTTTGGGTATCGAATGACGGGTGTATGGCATGTGATGTCTGGTCGGGTTATATGGCTATGTGCATTTATAACTGTTTATTTCTGTATGGATTATGTTAGTGGATTACTTGGTATGATATCTTATGTGTATTGTGGTTGCATACTGTAAAACTCAGAGTTTTATTAGGCATGGATATGATGGATCTGTGGGGCACATGCATGTGGTGTATGTGGTATGTTATATGCATTTAAATCTTGATTAGGTTATGCATAGAAATGTTCGGTATTATTCCGTAGTTTTTGGTGTTATCCTATAACGTGCAATTTTATCCTCTGGTATACGATTTTATCCCGTGGTATGCGGTCTTATCCCGTGGTATACAGTTTTATCTCGTGGTTTACGGTTTTATCTCGTGGTATAATCCGTGGTCGGCAGTCCCATCCCGTGGCTTACGGTAAAGTATGCAATTTTACCTCGTGATTTGGTCTATGGTTTTACCCCATAGTATACGATTTTATCTCAGAAATGTATGTTTCGTATGGATCTTTATCTCGGTTGTTAGATCTGTGGTTGCGGCGTGTGAGGGTCGATTGTATGTATCATGGATTGCATGAACTGCATTATGGGACGAATAGACCAATTTTCAAACTATTTTAAGAGTCGTGTGAATCGCGATCTAAAAACCCTTTTTAAACTGTTTTTAGGCTCATGTGAGTGAGTCAAAAGATGGTTTGTATCCTCGTTTTTCCATTTGCATGTGAACAATGTTTTTAAGGCTTGAAAGTGAGTCTAAACCTGCACTTCGTTTTTTAACACGTTTTGTTTATACTGCATGGTTGTCTAGTTTCTGCTGAGCCTTAGCTCACGGTGTGGGATTTGCTTTTCTTCAGGTACTGATCATGCTGGTTGATCTGGAGGTGCTGAAGAGGTGAAAGAGTTATAGTGTTCTTTTTTGTTTCTATCTGTATCGTGTATGCTTAATAGATGTTTCTCGGCGTTGGAGCCTTGTAATGTATGCCGTTTGGCATTTATATACAATGCATGTATGTTTATTTTGAGAGTGTATCCTCGGGCTAAATGTTGTGGTTGATTGTTTGTGGGTGTTCCACGTGGCCCGGAGTTTGGGGCGTGACAACTTGGTATCAGAGTTCTTGATTCGAATTTCTAAGAGCCGTGGAAAGAGATTGCATCACCGTGTGAGGTTGATTGCGTGTGCTTGACTGCACGTGTTTAGATATTTTGATAACATGAATGTGATAGCATGCGGGTCATATGTGAATGATGTGTATATATGAGCATGGGGGTCGAATCTTAGGAGTGATAGTCTTGCCTTTGGACGTTTGGGTTAACAAACTTGGGAGCCAAGTTAGAAACACGTTTAGCTGACGTGAATTCCAGCAGGGAATATGAGTAGGTTATCCAGATTGGCGCGTCATTCTTGTTGGTTCTCCTTGGTATGTGGGGTTTTGTTTAACACGAACCTATGTGTTTACGTGTTAGCATGCTTACGTGGTTTATGTTATGTGTTACATCTCATGTCCTGTCTTTTTCATATAGACGTGATGTCGGCGAGGAGAGGGCGAGGCTGTGGTCGAGGTCGTGGCCGTGGTGTTGGCCAAGGGAATGTTTCTATCCCCAATGCTGGGGATGCCAATGCTCCCCTAGGACCGATGGACGCGACGGAGTTGTTGCGTGTACTAGTTAGCTCTATCTAGCAGCTGGTTGAGACCTCTAGAGGCGAGGCTTTTAGGGAGAGGGTGCCTGAGGCGAGGGCTACTGTGGCGATACGGGAGTTTAGACACATAGGTCCGCCTACCTTTGTCGGAGATCCTGATCCTATTGTGGTGACTGAGTGGTTGGAGATGGTGACGCGGATCCTCGACACACTGCAGATTGTGGAGGATGAGTTGCGGGTTTCTTTTACCACCTTTCAGCTGAGGGGTGCTGCTCACGCTTGGTGAAAATATGCCAGGACTATTGCAGGTGTTACTTGGGCAGCTTTTACAGGAGTGTTTCTGGAGAAATATTTCCCAGCTTCGAGGAGGGATTTGTAAAGGGAGAAGTTCTACAATCTTACCCATAGGGCGAAAGACGTCATGCAGTATGAATTCAGGTTCACGTGCTTGTCCCGGTTTGCACCTGAGTTGGTGAGCACAGACGAGCTGCGTTCTATGAGGTTTGAGCGGGGTCTAAGACTGGCGATCAGAGAGCGTGTGGTAGCATTGGGGATTTGTGTGTTCACGGAGCTGGTGGAGGCAACAGCGAGGGTGGAGAACACCATGATTGAGATCTGAGCTCCTAGGGAGGCCAGGATACCACAGGGTGGAGTAGAGCAGACAGCTGGGCATTCCAGCAAGAGGCCGAGGTCCTCTGGTCCCAATTTTCATCAATCTGGATCACAGCAGTTCTCTGCACCATCACCATCAGTGGCCTCGTTAGGGAGGCCAGAACAGAGGGAGGTCAGATGTTATCGATGTTGACAGTCGGGGCATCGTGTACCAGATTCCCCGTAGCTGAGGCAGTCTCGGGACCCACAGTTAAGGCAGGGTCAGAGTTCCATACAGGATCAGTCGCAGGGGACGGAGTTGCCGGTTTGTTATAGATGTGGTCAGATGGGACATATCCGTAGGACTTGTCCCCAGAGAGAGAGCACGCCGAGTACAGTGGGCACCCCAGATGGTTCATATGTGCAGGAGCGACAGTAGTATCTTGCAGTTCAGACTTCTCAGATGGTAGGTGGGAGTACATCAATTCAGTTAGTGCGGCAACCGACAGCGCCGAGTTCTGGTGGACAGGTCAGAGTGGGATTACCTCGAGCGTATTCCCTCATAGATTCCAGGGCATCGGTTGTACCGGATGATGCAGATATGCCTTCAGCGAGCAGAGGTACTTTCTGAGTCTACAGGCTTGGGGCTAGTTTCTTTGTTGTATCTGTTGGGAAGTTGGTGGTGGTTTCCTTGGATGATATGCTGTGTTGAGGCAGTGGCTGGTGATGATATGAGGTTGGAGTGAGTTGTAGATCCCGTGCCCTTGAGATGATTAGCCATTGTCTAGGATGTCTGACCTTATTTGACTATATCCTAGGAATGGTTTGGCTGACCATCTCGTATGCCTGTGTCGATTGCGATCAACGGTTCGTTATTTTGATCTTATGTTGAATTTCAGAGGCGAAATTCCTTTAAGGGGGTAGAGTTGTGAGACTCTGACCTATTTTCTTTTTTGGTGTTTTCAGACGCCGTTTCGTGTTTTCGTTTGAGTATGCTTTTATTGCTTTTGATGTATGATCGGACTTAGATATGCATGCGGGATAGGTTCCCAGGGCCGTAGGCCGTTATGGCGCGAATTTCAAAAATTTCAAAAAAAAGATATTTTAGAAACTTATAAATATCTGGAGTTAGATATTTTTAAAAAAATATATTTTTCAAAACTTCTCCGATAAGCTTTTTGTTTTCTTTCTGCCTTCTCTCTAGCTTCTCAGGGGCCCGGGGCTCGATTTTCGACGATCAAACTGTCAATCCTTGTTATTAGCGTCATGGTCCACGCGTTCATTCGGACGAAATTCTATTCCGGCAAAACTTATTTTTTGCACGTGGTTAGAGGCATCAAGTTTTTAACTCATCGAGATAGGATTCTAGACCTGTATGTTTTATAAGGATGCTATGGGTAATCAGGTGTCTTTTTACTGGTCAGATTGTTGTAGATCTAATTTTCTATAAAAGTTAGATTTTGGGTTTAAAACTGGGTTTTTGTCAATTTCGGTGGATGGAATCGAGTGTTGGAGGCGTCATTTGAGGTCTTGGTGTTAGGCCTAGGCGTGTGTATGTTTGAGGATGTTGGATTGGAGTTTGGAGGCTTCGATTTGAGGTTTGAAGGGCTGAACCCGTAGCTTAGAAACGGTTTCTGGGTGAGTTCGGTCGACTGAACTCATAGGTTCAATCGACTGGATCATGGTTTTGGGGTTTGATCAACTGAACCGTGGGGTTTGATCGACTGAACTGTGCATTGAGGCATTTTTGGGATTTTCCAGTGTGTTGTTCGGTAGGCTGGATCGTGGGGTTCAGTCGACTGAACCTCTGCAATTTTGTGTTCGTGGTTTTTGTTTTCGATTGGCGTCCTATGGTATTTAATTGATTAATTAATGGGAATTAGTTTATTCAAATCCCTGTTGATTCTTTTTTGGGGTTCGGTTGATTGGTGGTGGTTTGGGGGTCGTGTTATAGTCTCGGGTGTTTCGTTTAGAAGCCGTCATTGGGTTGATGTGCATGGTTAGATTTGGGACGTGTAGGTTCGTGGTTCGATTTTATGGTTGGGTTCTGGTAAGAATCGGTTTAAGGGAGGTTCAAGTGTTGATCTCTGAATTAGGTGTTGGCTGTCCCTGTGTGTGGATGGGTCCCGATTTATGGTTGGATCATTTGGGTATCGAATGACGGGTGTATGGCATATGATGTCTGGTCTGATTATATGGCTATGTGCATTTATAACTGTTTATTTTTGTATAAATTATGTAAGTGGATTACATGGCATGATATCTTATGTGTATCGTGGTTGCATGCTGTAAAACTCAAGAGTTTTATTAGGCATGGATGTGATGGATCTGTGGAACACATGCATGTGGTGTATGTGGTATGTTATAAGCATTTAAATCCTGATTAGGTTATGCATAGGAATGTTCGGTATTATCCCGTAGTTTTCGGTGTTATCTCGTAACGTGCAGTTTTATCCTATGGTATACGGTTTTATCTCGTGGTGTGCAGTCTTATCCCGTGGTATACGGTTTTATCCCATGATTTACGATTTTATCTCGTGGTATAATCCGTGGTCGGCGATTCCATCCTGTAGCTTAGGTGAAGTATGCGGTTTTACCCCGTGGTTTGTTTATACGATTTTATCCCGAGAATATATGTTTTTTATAGATCTTTATCTCGGTTGTTAGATATGTGGTTGCGGCATGTGAGAGTCGGTTGTATGTATCATAGATTGCATGGACTGCATTATGGGACGGATAAACCAATTTTTAAACTGTTTTAAGAGTCGTGTGAATGGCGATCTAAAAACCCTTTTTAACTGTTTTTAGGCTCCTGTGAGTGAGTTAAAAGATGGTTTGTATCATCGCTTTCCCGTTTGCACGTGAAAACAGTTTTCAAGGCTTGAAAAAGAGTCTAAACCTGCACTTTGTTTTCCCAACATGCTTTGTTTATACAGCATGCTTGTCTAGTTTCTGCTGAGCCTTGGCTCACGGTATAGGATTTGCTTTTATTCAAGTACCGGTCACGCTGGTTGATCTGGAGGTGCTGAAGAGGTGGAAGTGTTATAGCCTTCTTTTTTGTTTCTATCTGTTTCGTGTATGCTTAATACATGTTTGTGAGACCCTGATCGGTTTTTTTTTTTTGGCATTTTTGGACACTTGTTATGTGTTTTCGTTGCAGCATGTTTTTACTGCTTTTGATGCATGATTGGGCTTGGATATGCATGCGGGGTAGGTTCCCGGGGCCGTGGGCCGTTGTGGCGCGATTGTCGAAAAATTTCAATAAAATATATTTTGGAGATCTATAAATATCTAGAGTTAGATATTTTCATAAAGATATTTTTCAAAACTTCTCCAGTAAGTTTTTATTTTCTCTCTGCCTTCTCTCTTAATTCTCGGGGGATCGAGGCTCGGTTTTCAGTGATCCAACAGTAGATCCTTGCTTTTGGCGTCGTGGGCTACACAACTATCCAGTCAAATTTCAATTTCGGTGAAGCTCAATTTTGCACGTGATTCGAGGCGTCGAGTTTTGAACTCACCGAGATAGGATTCTAGATCCTACTGCTATATAAGGGTGCTATGGGTAAACATGATTGTATTTAACGGGTAGATTGCTGTAGATCTGCGTTTGTTTTAAAGTTGGATTTTTGGGTTTAAAACCTTGTTTCTGTGATTTCTGTGGATAAAATCGGGTGCTGGGTGTTTCTGTGGTCGTCTCGGTGTTAGGCCTAGGCATGTGGGTGTCCTCGGATGTTGATTTGGAGTTTGGAGGCTTCGAATCGGGGTTTGAATGTAGAAACCCGTAGCTCAAAAATGATTTTTGCCGCTGTTCGGTCGATCGAACCTGGGGGTTCAGTCGACTGAAGTGTGGATTTGGGGTTCGATCGACTGAACCGTGTGTGTTTGGCGTTTGTGGTTTTCCAGTAGGGTGTTCGGTCGACTGGAGGTGGGGTTCGGTCGACTAAACCTCTGGGCTGTGTTTTGGTGGTTTTGGGTTGGTTCTTTGGTTTCCGATTGGTGTTCTATGGTATTCAATTGAATAATTTATGGGAATTACTTGATTTAAATACTTTTGGATTCCTTTTGGGGTTTGGTTGGTTGCGTGGTGGTTTTGGGGGTCCTGTTGTGGCTTCGGGTGGGCGTTTATGTGTTGCCCTCGTCGGTGATGTGCATGGTAGGTGCGGTTTGTTGATGCACGGTTAGGTGCGTGGTTTGATGTTGGATTTGTGTTGGCACGGGTGAGTGTCATGGGTCTATGATGGCCATGTTGAGAGTGTTTGGGCCAGTGATGGTCGCGTAGGTTGTCTCGTGAGTGGATGTTGGGTTACGTGACGGGTGGCATCGTGATGTGATTTTATATGGTTATGTGCATATTTATAACTGTTTATTTATGTACGGAATACGTAAGTGGATTACGTGATTGTGATATCAATCGTTATGTGTAAAGTGGTTTAATCTTCAAAACCTAGAGTTTTATAAGCATGTGACGTGGTTTGTGGAACATCGTGTTGACACATGGTTATATGCTTTAATTCATAGTTTAGGTTTGCATATGTGTATGATCTGGTTTAGATGAATCTGTGATCCAGTAGATGTAAATCCTGGTTGATGATGCACGTGTGCGTGTGTGGGTGTGTGTGGTAGGCTGCGAAAGCCGGTGTGTGCGATATCTGACAGATTAAAACGAGATCCTGATGAGGCACGGGTGTGTGTGTGTGTGTGCGATATCGGACGGGTTGAAATGAGATCTTGATGAGGCACGGGTGTGGGTGTGTGTACGATATCTGAAGGCTGAAACGAGGTCCTAAAGAGGCACGTGTTCATGGATTGCATGTATTACATTTTGGGACGAATAGACCAATTTTCTAAAAAATTATATTATCGGCCTACGGGAGTCGAAATACTGTATTAACGACCTACGGGAGTCGTAATACTAGGATCGTTTTTAAGGCTCTGATGTGTCAAAAAATGATTTTTATCCTCGTTTTCCCTTGCATGTGAAAATTATTTTCTGGCTCTGGTGAGTCGTGATCTAAAACAGTTTTCAAATTATTTTATTGGTTTGAAAGAGAGTCGAAAACTGCACTTCGTTTATCGAACATGTTTAGCTTACACTGTTTGTGTTGTTTAGAATCTGCTAAGTTTTGGCTCACAGTGTGAGATTTTGCTTTTCTTCAGGTACAAGTCACGGAGGTTGATCAGGGGGTGCTGAAGAGGTGGAAGAACTGTAATCTTCCCTTTTTGTTCTTTTGTTACATATATGTTATAACATGTTTTACGGGCGTTGGAGCCGTGTAATGTTGTCGTTTGGCGTTTATATACAATGCATGTATGGTTTAAGTTGAGAGTATATTCTCAGGTTAGGTATCTTGTGTGGTTGCTTATGGGTATTTCACGTGGCCTGGAGTTTAGGGCGTGACAACATAGTGTCAGAGCTCTGGGTTCGAATACCTATGAGCCGCGGAAAGAGGTTGCATCACCATGTGAGGTTAATTGCGTGTGCTTGACTGCATGTGTTTAAATATTTTGATAACATGAACGTGATAGCATGTGGGTCATATGTGGACAATGTGTATATGTGAGCATGAGAGTTGAATCTTAGAAGTGATAGACTTGCCTTTGGGCGTTTTGATTAACAAACTTGGGAGCTAAGTTAGAAACGCGTTTAGCTGATGTGATTTCTATCAAGGGATCTAAGTAAGTTATCCAGATTGACGTGCCATTCTTGTTGGTTTTCCTTGGTATATGTGGAGTTATTTAGCATGAACCTATGTGGCTATGTGATAGCATGCTAAGTGTTTAGCGGTTTTGTTCATGCCACGTGATGCATCTTCTATGTTGTTTTGCTTTCGTATAGACATGATGTCCGCTAGGAGAGGGCGAGGTCGTGGTCGTGGCTGTGGCCGTGCTGGCCAAGGGGATGTTTCTATCCCTGATGTTGGGGATGCTAATGCTCCCCAGGGACCGATGGACGCGACGGAGTTGTTGCGTGTGCTGGTTGGTTCTATCCAGCAGCTGGTTGCTAAGGGTGAGCCTGTTAGGGAGAGGGTACCTCAGACGAGGGCTATAGTTGCGATGCGGGAATTCAGGCGCATGGATCCACCTACCTTTGCAGGAGATCTTGATCCTCTTATGGCGATAGAGTGGTTGGAGTTGACGACTCGGATCCTGGACACATTGCAGATTGTGGAGGATGAGTTGCGAGTTTCTTTTGCCACCTTTCAGCTGAGAGGTGATGCTCATCAGTGGTGGAGATATGCTAGGACTACAGTGGAGGCCACATGGGTAGCTTTCACACGAGTCTTCCTGGAGTGATATTTCCCAGCATCGAGGAGGGATTTATGCAGGGAGAAGTTCTATTCTCTTACCCAGGGGGCTGTGGACATCATGCAGTACGAGACTAGATTTACGAGCTTGTCTCGGTTTGCACCAGAGGTGGAGTGCACAGATGAGTTGCTTTCGATGAGGTTTGAGCAGGGCTTGAGGCTGATGATCAAGGAGCGAGTGGCTGTGATGGGATATCATGTGTTCAGATAGCTGGTGGAGGCGGCAGTGAGGGTTGAGAATGCCTTGGCTGAGACTCGAGCTTCGAGGGAGGCCAGGACATCACACGGCGGTACAGAGGCACAGACAGCTGGGCGTGCCAGCAAGAGGCAGAGGTCCTCTGGCCCTAGTTTTTATCCATCTGGATCACAGCAGTTTTCAACACCATCACCATCTGTGGCTTCGTCTGGGAGGCCGGAGCATCGGGATTTGACCTGTTATCGATGGAGACAGCAGGAGCATCGTGCGGCGAATTGTTTACAGCCGAGACCATCCCAGAGTTTGGCTCCAGTGCAGCCGCAGGGGAGGGACCCATCAGTTTGCTATGAGTGTGGACAGTCTGGACATATTGGTAGGAATTGTCCATAGAGAGGCAGTGCGCCGAGCAGGGAGGACACACTAGTGGGTTCGTATGCGCAGGGTCGACAGCAGCCTTCTGTAGTACAGACTTCCTGGATGGCAAGTCCACTCATCAGTTCAGTCGGTGCGCCAACCGACAGCGCCGAGCACTGGTGGACAGGACAGGATGGGATTGCCCCGGATCTATATGGTTTGATTTTTGAGATGGTTCAGTTTAATTCCAAACTAATACAGGAATTGAGCAAATATTATCGATTTATATTTTGGAACCTAGAACCAAACTAATTACTTATAAAAATCGAATTAACCCAGCCCATAGAGGTCGAATTGATTTGATTTTTGAATTTTTCGAATCTTTTATGCACTCATACTTTAAATTATATTTTCAACTTTAAAATAAATAAAAAATAAATTAATTCAATTAAAACTTAACTTCATACTGCCAAAGATAAAATATTTTTTTTTATTTTTAAAAACAATATTAAAAATTTGAAAATAATTTAAAGCTACAAAGTTTTTGATCGAAACTTGTATTTTGGGTATCCAAACTTCCAATACAATAAAATAATTATTTAGTACCTCTCAAAGATTATGACGTAAAGTTTTAAACATATAATGATGTCAAATTTAAAAAAGATTAATGAATTAATGACGTCATTGTGACGTTTAAGACGACACGTAAGCACACTTTCTAAATTGAAAAAACCAATTGTGGTTCTGTTGAGTGGCCGCGCATTTGAAATGACTGGTGATTTATTCCATGCTTTACAGAGTATTGTTAAAGGTGTAATTTGGATTTGGCCTGGTTCGGCCCCGTTGGGCTCTTGTTGAATTTTTTGACCGGATTTTTTGGCCAGGGGGTTGGCCCAACTCCTAGGTGCTATGGGCTCGGGCTTGAGCTACGGGCTCGGGTCTCGGGCCAAGCCTAGGGCCCGGGCTTTTGGGCAGGTCAAACTGGCCCGACTCGTTTTTTTGGTTTTTTTTTTTCAAAATTATTATATTATATAAGCTTATATATTATAAAAATAAGTTTATTATTATAAGTTTATATAAGTTTATATAAAAATAAGTTTATATAAGTTTATTATAT